>OX637865.1:25768124-25840197 GCA_951802705.1 Netelia virgata
AGAGAGAGAGAGAGAGAGAGAGAGAGAGAGAGAGAGAGAGAGAGAGAGAGAGAGAGGAGAGAGAGAGAGAGAGAGAGAGAGAGCGACCAGCACGCGCGGCCTGCAGCATACCCCTCTCCCACTCCTCGACGCTTGGCCTATACTCTGAAGCAGCGACCATGCGTTCTCTATCTCTTTAAACAGCTGTGTATATGAGAGAGAAAGAGCTATAGCTGTTTCTCTAGAAAGACAGAGCACGCTACAGACTGTTTCTTTTTATTCCTTTACATATTAGATATTAAATAAATAATATTTTAATATTTTTAATATTATTTACCTACAGCATGCTACAGACTGCTTCTTTCTATTTTTCTTTATATATATATTAAACAGATATTGAATAAATTATTAAAATTATTATTTATATTTAATAAATATATGCAATTCTCAAATTTTTTCAAAATTAAGACAGGGTGTTCTATACATATATATAGGCACCTAGTTGTATTAAAATAATGCATAAACTCGTACACCTATATATGTATAAAGATGACCAGGCTAGACGGCCCGTCTTTATACGCGTGGCCTAACGCCTCATGAAACCGATATCCCTGCGCGTTTTACACAGGATATTTGTCTCGCTGATTTGGTCAAAAATGCATACAAATCAAATATGAGCATGAGACCATCGTTTATACTCCTCTTTTGACATAGAAGTTACAGTCTCGATTGAGCAGTGTAACAGCGCGTTATATTTTATTGTGTGATGATGTCAGACCGCGCTCTTCGTAAATGTATTCGCGATTTTTTGCGTTTTGTAAAATTACATAGCGTACAAATACGACGTCGCTGCGACACTCAGTGGTATTACGAGTTAAGGCATTTGTCGGGTGATAGACTCATCAACCGTTTGAAATATCTTATATGGTGGGCGCCCTTACGCAGTATAGTGACAGCCTATGACAGGGGCATATTGCAGGGTCACAGTGTGTTAACATACGTGTATGAAGAGCTACAGAGAAGGGGGCTTCAAGAAGCTCAGAGTGTTCGTGGTATTGCTGATGAAATCAGGGGTAAGTACTCTTTGCCAAGTGTTTAACGGGTCACGTACAGTTAGGACTTCGAAAAAAAGGGGTTTTTTGCGAATTTTTTTTGGGGACACATTTAAATAATTAATCGTAAATCTTTTTCCATACAAAAGACATATATTTTAAGTAAATAATACAATTTTTTCATTGCAAAATATGCAGAAATTTTTCCATAACCGCACGTAACGTAGGGGTCCCAAAAAAAAAGGTCCTCCGCGGTGATCAGTGCAGCTCGTCACCGGATCGTCCGAAATCAAAATAAAAGTAGGGATCATTAGTTAATGACATAATGCTCCGGTTGATCGAAGGATTTGAAAAATTTATGATTTTTCACAAAATGGTGGATGTTGGAAGTCAAAGTTGTGTTTTCGACCCAAATTTTGCTCACATTTTCAGCTATAAAAAAAAAAAATAATCGCATAGAAAAATCCTTCGTTCATCCGGAGGACAATTATGTCTAGAAAAAGTGAGCAAAATTTCAAGTCGATCGGTAAAGCCGTTTCCGAGGTACAGTGATCACCGTGTTCGAAAACATAGTTTCGAGAAAAACGCATTCAAAGTTTTCAGTACGATTTACATGCAGAAGAAAAATTTCCGTTCAAAGTTACATATCTCCATACCCAACAGTCGGATTCGTCTAAAATTTTCACAGAATACTTTTCAAATGTGCTACTTTTATAAAATGTAAAAAAACAAAAATCGATTTTTTGAAAATTCTAACTGTACGTGACCCCTTAAGACGTTTTCTACTTTGTCGATCCGAAAATAACCGGGTTTAACCGGATTATTAGAAAAAATACAAACTGTGAAGTAAAAATTTTTGCCGTTTATCGAGCAGCATGTTTGCTATAAAAGCAATAATTAAAATTTCAAAAATGATTGTTCAAAAATAATGGAAACGGTATAATAGGTTATCGGCAGCTTTGGGATGCGTCGAGCGATGAAGAAGCTGCTCTTGTAGACGCTGTTTGCGCTGTAGAAAATTTGGAGCAAAATGCCGTGAAACGTAAGTATTAAGATTTCCAGCTATTTAAAATTTTTATTTTGAAATAGAAATTTATTTATCTAAATTTATAAATTTTCGCTTTTCGAGTTACTATGTAACTAACAAAACCCTTGATCTTTCAATATTACAAGCTTAACTTTATTCTTATTCTTTTCTTTAGACACACGGGTACAAACATATGGAAAACAGCAAAGTGAGCCGATTGCAGGTCCTTCCGGACTATGCCAGAGACCAAAAAGTATCGGTAAATCTGTAATAATCGATACGGATAGCAGCGACGAAGATGAAGACGAACGTAATATCGTCGTTTTATCATTGCACGAAGATGGCGAAGAAGAAGAAGAAGAAGAAGAAGAAGAAGAAGAAGAAGACGGCGCTTACGTTAATATTTCTGGCGATCGGAATGCCGTCGTTTTGCCAATGCAAGAAGATGGACAAGAGGAAGAAGAAGAAAATAGGGTTGTTCAACAGTATGAAAATCAGCTATGGGAATACCCAATAGAGGCTGGTATAATGAACAATGATGATGAAGAGCCAATACCCTTAATTGATGATTGGTATCAGCATCTCTTGGATGATACCGACTTAGGTAAATGAGGTCTTTTCTTATATCTAAAAGTAAGGCGGCTATTCTAGTCAGCAAATAAACGAAATGGTAAATTTATCGTAGGTTATTCAACACAGGGGTTATTGTTTGATGAATAGCCGATTTCTATTATATAAAAAGGTACCAATAATAATAATAATAGGCTTGAATAAATGCATATATGTGTTAACAGTGCAAAAATAATCAATTGTATTTATTTTCAGAGACGCAGCTAGGCGCTGGAAAGGGACGTACTCGCGCGAGTACAGAACCGTTTAGGGATGTTCAGCCGCCCGGAAATCGCTTCGAGATCATCAGGGATTCTACGCGATATTTCAAATGTTTCAAGCTTCAAGGACGTGAAACTACACTGCGTATCAGAACGCCTCACGTAGGGGTCTCTGTAATAGATTGGCTCGGTGACGCATTCCGCGATCTTCGCGATGTAGGAATAACATTTACAGCAGATAGTTTAGCACACGGCCCAGTATGGCTGTCCTTCCGACCAGCCAGAGATTATACATTTGAAGATGTCTGGCAATTGATAAGTGGCGTTGCTCAGAGTGCAACATCTCTGAATATCGGGGACGTGTGCGAAATAAAAACCTGTATAGTGAGAGGTGTCGAGGGGCGTGGTAGAAAAGGTCTAACCCACGAAGCTGTCACGAAAAAATCGATATTGTCAATCCCAAATTTTGGTAATTTGTGCTTACCACGCTCATTGGTAGCAGCACGCGCATATGTCGAGCGGGGTGAAATACGATCGGGAGAGTTACATACTAGATGGCAACGTATTAGACAGATTAACGGGTCGTTACAAAGAAATGAGGCTATTGAACTTACGAGAGTAGCTAATGTCATTGTGCCTGTAAATGGTTATGGCGTATATGAGATAGCCCAATATCAAGATTATTTAATGCGCGACGGTATCGCTATTGTCGTATACGAGTTTCTAACTTTGGAGCGACGTGAAAACCCTTCGTTCGATGGTAGCAAACGAGTTTTGGCTTCTGTACGCACGATAAAATATACATTATATATATTGTATTATGAACGCACGCACCATTTTCAACCTATTTTGAATCTCCGAGGCGCTGTAGGCGGTAGAGATTTTTGCTCAAGTTGTAATGCACGCAGTCGTCGAGATGATCACAGGTGCACAAAAAATAAATGTCCCCGGTGTTTTGCGCTACCACCCTGTGATCCTAACGCGAATAATACAATTAAATGCATTGATTGTAATCGTATTTTTTTCGGAGATCAGTGTCTGCAAAAACACAAAGATGTCGCTGTAGTCAGGAATCGCCGAAGAGCGAGTGTGTGCGAAACTGTGAAACGTTGTCGCTGGTGTTTCCAAACAATAAGACCTTTAGAACGGAAGAAGCATATATGCGGAATGAAATATTGCAAGACGTGTAAACACAACGAGCCTAATAATCATATGTGTTTCATGAAAAGTCTTCGTATACACAAAACCGCGCGTAAAGTAGTTTTTATTTTTTATGACTTTGAAACACAGCAGTGCACACCTTTAAAGGGTGACGCCTCTACTTTTGCGCATGAACCAAACCTCTGCGTAGCTCAACGACTCTGTACATTTTGCTGCACTGACGATACCATAACAGAGCCGTGCGAATATTGTGGAGTGCACGAGTTTGTTTTCAAGCACAGTCCTGTAGCTCAGCTTGTAGAATTAGCTATGACGGATATCAAGGGATTTTCTTGTACAATGTGTATTGCTCATAACGCAGGAGGTTTTGACGCTCCGTTTATTTTGCGATATTTAACCGAAGAAAAAAAGACACAGTTTTCATCGGTAATTATGAACGGCACGAAGATAATTACGATGCGGCTTGAAAACCTTGTGTTTCTCGATAGCCTACATTACTTTCACATGGCTTTAAGCGCTCTACCAAAAGCCTTTGGACTCGCGAATACTGTCACAAAAGGCACTTTCCCTCATTTATTCAATAGACCTGAAAACCAAAATTATGAAGGTCCTCTACCAAGCCTGGAATATTATTCACCCGATACAATGCGTGCTGGCGATCGCGAAAAATTTCTTGAGTGGTACAGGGCATTGAAAGATCGTAATTATCTGTTCAATTTTCAGGAGGAAATTGTTGATTATTGCACGACAGATGTTACGATATTAAGACGTGCGTGTATGGCTTTTCGGGATATGTTTATCGTCAGCGGCAATGTCTGCCCGTTTGATGAGTGCACAACGATAGCGTCAGCTTGTTTTCGCGTTTTTCGTAAAAACTTTTTGAAAGATAAGACGATAGGTATTATTCCAACGAACGGTTACAGATGGGCTCATAACCAATCTAAAAAAGCAGTCTCATGGCTCGTGTGGATGGAATACTCTCTTGGGCACCGAATTCTTCACGCAGGCCGGAGACGCGAATTTAAAATAATGCAAAATTTACTGGTAGACGGTTACTACAAAACAGGCGATACATCTCATGTATTACAATTTCACGGCTGTTATTGGCACGGTTGTCCGCGTTGTTACCCATTAAACAGGGATCGACGACAGAGTGATGGTACATCGATGGACGAGCGTCTCGAAAAAACTATAACTATAACGAATAGAATCCAAGAGGGAGGCCATTTATTAACGGAAATTTGGGAATGCGAGTACGATCGCCTATTAGAAGCTGATGCTGAAATACGTGCACTCATAAAGGGCCATCCTTTAGTTGGTATAGAGCCTCTTAAACCGCGCGATGCTTTCTTTGGGGGGAGGACAGAAAACATGGTTACGCTTTACGATGCCCAGAATTCGGAGCAAATCCGTTATGTGGATGTCTGCTCTTTATACCCTTACGTCTGTAAATTTGGCAAATACCCCGTAGGACACCCTCGCGTATATACAGGCTCTGAATGTATGGAGCTGATAGGTCCTAATAATGATCTTTCAGTCGTTGAGGGCCTTGTTAAATGATCTGTATTGCCGCCTACGAATCTTTATCATCCTGTATTACCTGTGCGTATGCATCATCGATTGTTATTTCCTCTATGTCCCAGAGTATGAACCAGGAAACATGTACGCATGAAGATCCCTCTGACCGTATGTTCGATGGTACATGGGTGGTCGATGAGCTACGCAAAGCTATCTCATGCGGATATATAGTTATCAAAGTATACGAAATTTGGCAATATGAGATCACACAGTTCAATCGCGATACTGAAGAGGGTGGACTTTTTGCATCATATATAAATACTTTTTTGAAAATCAAACAGGAAGCCAGCGGCTGGCCCGAAGGCTGTTTGGAAGATGAAACGGCGCAAGAACAATACATATCAGCTTTTGAGAACTCTGAAGGTATTAAGCTAGAGCGGTGCAATATTACAAAAAACCCCGGCTTACGTTCTGTAGCTAAACGATGCCTTAATTCTTTTTGGGGTAAATTCGGTCAGCGAGAGAACTTACCGCAAACGACAATAGTCTCGTCTCGTGAAAAGCTCATGGAATTATTGACCAGTCCGAAGTATGAAATCACAGGTATTCTGCCTGTTAATAACGAGATACTGTATATTAATTACACGAAGATCGACACCTCTGTAATGCCTTCTGATATAGCAAACGTTGTAATAGCAGCGTATACAACAGCACAAGCGCGTTTGAAATTATATAGTTATCTCGAGCGCTTGGGTCCTCGTGCACTATACTGCGATACAGACTCTGTGATATATGTATCGAAGAAGAATGACACCTGTGAATATCAACCTCCGACTGGCCAGCTTTTAGGGGATCTTACCGACGAGTTATGCTCTTATGGTGAGGGTAGTAATATAAAAAGTTTTGTTTCAGGGGATTCGAAATTTTATTCGTTTATTGTGCAGTGCCCCGATGGTTCGGAAAGCGAGATGTGCAAAGTAAAGGGTATAACACTCAATTTTACCAACAGCTCGTTAATTAATTATAAATCATTTCATCAGGTCATTACGCGCCCTGAAACAAAAACCTGTATGCCATCGAGCGTCAAACGAAGGCGTCACGGCGAATATGGCTCGCTCCCTTACGGTTACAGAGGCTAGTTTATGAAAATTACCTTCTTTATAAATGTTATAAATACTGTAAACACTGTACACCTTTATACTGCTACTGTAAAATAAAACTTTATACATGTACCGAATATTTGAATACTTTATATACCCTGTGGTATAGAAAATACACTCATTCGTACAGATGGATACGCGGTGGAAGCATCCCTGGACTTCGATGATCTGCGGTCCCACGGGCTGCGGTAAAACTTATTTTGTAAAAAAGTTTTTGAAATTCATTTCGCGAATGAACAGCGAGCCATTCGAAAGAATTATTTTCTATTATTCCGAGTGGCAGTCCGCATACACGGAGTACGGTACATCGATAGAGTTTCATGAAGGCCTACCCCAGAGTACCGATTATACGAGCGATCCTCGTGCAAAACTCATAATAATCGACGATTTGATGCGCGAGGCGTCGAACAACAGTGTTGTAGATCTTTTCACCAAAGGTAGTCATCATAAAAATCTGAGTGTTATTTTTATTACCCAAAATTTGTTCCATCAAGGACACGGTCAGCGCGATATTTCATTGAATGCCAATTATATCGTAATTTTCAAAAATCCCCGCGATCGCGCTCAAATTCAACATCTCGCGCGTCAGGTATACCCGGAAAATCCGCGTTTTGTACAAGAGGAAAATACCTAATCCAGCTGGGCGCAGTGCCTTTGCCAGAGTTCTGCGAACGATCAAGACACCTCGGGAATTCATCTGTAACGAGGAGTTGTGGGCGGAGTCTAGAGCTAATACACCACAGCGTCAATCGCAGGCTGGTGATAGTACAAGCAGCGAGGAATCACCCGATACGGACCAGTTGGCGTTTTTCAGTGGTCCTGAGAACAGATCACCACTACGGCAAACACAGGGAGATAAGCAGAGAGGCGGAAGCTATCATAATAAGAAAAGACGTGTAACTTGGGCTAACTTGAAATTATAATCATGAAAATCTTAGAAAACGTATACTTTAATCCAGCCCATGAAGCATCGTTTTCAGGTGCTACCAAATTGTTACGCCTGGCGCGTCAGAAACAAATCTCCCGTGTGAAGGCTGTACAGTGGCTTGAAGGACAGGATGCTTATACAGAAAACAGACCCGTGCGACGTCATTATCCGCGTCGTTTTTATAATATCCGAAACATTGATGACTTCTGGGAGGCTGATTTCGTGGATCTTCGCTCGATTGAAGATTATAATGATGGTTATGTTTATCTCTTAGTCGTTATAGACGTTCTTAGTAAATTTGCATGGGTTCAGCCTTTACGCGACAAATCTGCTGCATCTGTAGCTAACGCGTTTGATCTCATTTTATCTAAAAAAAATAGTAATGGACGATCACCCGTTTACCTACAGACGGACAGGGGTAAAGAATTCACCGGTGCTGTATTTCAGGATCTCTTAAAGAAAAAGAACATACAGTTCCGTGTTGCGCGAAACCCTGATATAAAAGCGGCTATTGTCGAGAGATTCAATAGAACGCTGAAAGAAAGAATGTGGCGGTATTTTACGTATTCTAGAAAAAAACGTTATCTAGACGTTCTGCAGAACATCGTTTCGGCATACAATCACTCTGCGCATAGTGACATAAAAATGGCTCCCGTCTCAGTGACACACGCTACAGCGACTAGGGCTCGTAATAACCTGATACAGCGGTACAAAAGAACCGAGAATTGCTCGCCCAAATACAGCGTGGGCGACATCGTGCGCATCAGTAGTGCGAAAGCAGCCTTCGTAAAAGGTTACGAGGGTGGTTGGAGCAGCGAGATATTTAAGATTGTACGTGTATCGCGCAGTATTTGTCCGGTGACATACATTCTGCGTGATCTCCATGACGAGGATATTGACGGTATATTTTATGAGCCTGAGTTATCGAGAGTGCGAACGAAGGAGTCTAAGCAGCAGTCGGCAAAATGAACGAGGAGTTTTACATGGTTTTACCCAGTAATAGTAGTATGAATTATTATCCCGATAATGTGACAACAAGATATACCACTCATTTGCCCCAATGTATGTCTCTTCACGGCAGCTGGGCTGTTTCTCTAGCTGAAATACACATACCTACGACGATTTTGCATGTGCCACCCGAGGGTGAGCGGAACTTTATGAATGTCATAACGAACACAGTAGCACCCGGTAGTATGGCAAGCACCAACTTCAAGGAAGAGTGCGTGTGCGTGCCGCCTGGCGTATACCTCAGCATAGACACATTACTCGAGGCTATTAACGAAACATCGTGTGTTGGGGGCCATCTGAAATTTAAGCATTGTCGCAACGGCTATGTGACGGTCACGCGTATCTGTGAATCGTGTAAGAATGTGGAGCACTCATTCTACTTCTCCGACGTCTTGAACAAGATTTTAGGATTCACCGAGCCTAAGGATGTGATAGTCCAGAGCGTGTACACTGCTCAGAGACCTGCCAATCTAGCCCATGGGACCCCTAATATGATGTACGTTTATACGGATATCTGCGAGTCCTATATCACCGGAGATGTGCATACACCACTTCTGCGTGTCGTGCCAATCGTTGCCGCTGATAATCGTAACTACGGATCGGTGAAGATAAGAAGCTTCTCGCCACCACGCTATATTCCCCTATTACGTACTAGTTTTCAAACAATAACGATTGATATAAGGGATGAGTTTGGCGCTCCGATACCATTCGAGTACGGGACGTTGACGGTGACGTTACAGTTCAAACGTACAGATTAACCTGAACCAGTCTAAAAATGGCTTACTATGACGAATACTTTAATATGCAAACGGGCAGCGGCGGTCGAGCCGGCTATGGCGGTATCAGCCATGTGTATATAGGATCACCGAATCAACGTGGTCACGGTATTGGAAGTTTCCTCGGAGGCCTCTTCCGACGAATAATACCTCTCTTGAAACAAGGCGCTCGGGCTGCTGGTAAAGAGGGCGCTTCGCTCGGGTGTCAATATGGCTACGGATATTATGGATTCTGGTATTCATCCGCGAGAAGCATTTAAAACGCGCCTGCGCCAATCAGGGGAGAATCTGAAGCGTAAGGCTGAAGAAAAAATTAGTACGCTCATGAAGGGTTCGGGATATAAAGACGGTAAAATTAATAAATTGTTGCATTCTCTTGCCGGGAGCGCATCACGACGTACCGGTGTGAAAAAAACGAAAAAAGACCGTAAAGTCGCGAAAACGTTCGGGCTCTGTGAAAAAGAGACAGGGGCAGAAGAAGAAGGCTGTGAGGAGAAGAAGAGCAACAAAACATACAACTAAGAATCGTTACAAGAAATCAAGAACAGTGACGGATATTTTTGCCTAACGCAATCTTGGAAAAATGGCTTTCTTACACGCTCACTCTTGTGAGTGTCTTAAGTCGGAGCTGGAGCTATTTACACTACCACCAACCCAGACGACAATCGAGGGGTCGCATACAGTGTGTTACAAGCCAATCTCGTCATTGACGGATGATTCACCGATAGAGTTTGTCATACCGGGCCAGGGTGATGAGTACATTGATCTTGCACACACCATGCTAAGCATGCGTGTTAAGATAGAAACCCCTGACAAAGCGGATGTGGCGGCTCCGAAAATAGGTCCTGTCAATAACCTGTTACACTCAATGTTTAACCAGATCGATGTATTTTTAAATCAGAAACTTGTATCACCTCCTAACAATGTTTATGCGTATAGGGCATACATTGAAACGCTCTTGAATTACGGACCTGCTGCTAAGTCTTCGCATCTCACGAGTACTCTGTGGTATAATGATTTGCCGGGTAAAATGGATGATACAGAAGATAATAATAGTGGGCTTACAAGTCGGCGGAATGTATTAGGTAGGGCTCGAACGGTCGATCTCCTTGGTCATTTGCATTGCGATATCTTCAATCAAGAGAGGTTTTTGCTAAATGGCGTTGAGATGCGTCTGCGCCTCGTACGGACCAATAACGCTTTTTGTCTCATGAGCTCTTCGAAAGATTGTACCATACGTATTACGGAGGCATCGCTACTTGTACGGCGTGTTAAGATAGCACCCGGTATACTTTTGGCACATGCGAGGGCTCTGTCTAAATCTACAGCGAAATATCCTTTGACACGAGTCGAGGTTAAAGCGATATCGCTGCATGCAGTCATACACGGTGATACTCTTGATAATGTCATACTTGGCCAACTACCTAAACGTATAATCGTCGGTTTTGTCAATAATAAGGCTTTTAACGGCGATCGTAAAATGAACCCCTTCAATTTTCAGAATTACAATATAAATTATTTTTCTTTGTACGCCGATGGTTTGCAAATACCGTCAAAACCTCTACAGCCGGATTTCACAGATACCGATATGTATGTGGATGCATACCACACACTATTCTCCGGTACAGGTATCCACTTTCTCAACGAGGGCAATTGTATTACACGTACAACTTACCCGGCTGGTTATTGTCTCTTTGCATTTGATCTTACACCCGATCTCTCGGCCAATAGTAGCACACATTGGAATCTTGTGAGGCACGGTAGTGTGAGAATAGAAGTACGCTTCGCTGCGGCCCTAACATCAACGATTAACTGCATTGTGTATGCGGAATATGATAATGTGTTGGAGATCGACTCTTCCAGACAAGTAATTGTGGATTTTAGTGGCTAGGTCGCAAGGCTTATAGACGGTCGAGTGAGTGTCATATATCCACAGAGTGTGTAATATTTGTCGTCAGTCTGTATTCAAAAGCCGACGTGTTACGACGGTTGCGGAGCATCATGAACATCGTCATTGATATACAGGGCCTGAAGGATAAATATAATCATTTTATACCTAAAGAAGTTGCCGTGGTCTTTATAAAGACGTACCTAGCCCACTGGATTATATCGCCGCCTTACTCTTATAACGTTCTACCACCTAGCGTAAAGAGTCAAAATACCTGGCTACAAGCCAATCATCATGGTATAGAGTGGTCCGAGGGCGAAACGCATTTATGCACAGCTTCGTTAAAAAAAATAGCAGTGCAGGCTGATCGTCTGTTTACAAGAGGAGCTGATAAAGCGGCGTATCTGACGCAACTAACGGATTGCTACGTTATAAATCTAGAAGAAGAAGAAGACGACGATTCGTCTTTCCGAAATCTTCCCGAAAGCAACACCCGCTGTATATACCATGGTTTACTGCGTAAAAACTGCTCGTTCACGTGTGCCCTCAACAATGCTGTGAGAATCAAAAAGTGGCTTTCTCATAATGACCGCTCCAGCTCCTTGTGGGAATACAGAACCACCACAGCCTGGAACATCGGTTTACTAGCTGTGGAACGCCACGAACAGGGAAAAACAGCCGATATAAAAGTGCTCTAGTGTCTCGATAATCGCTGTGTATTATGAACACCGAGCAGCTTCTGCAGTCCCTACGCGGTGTAAAGAGCCGTACTGTAGGCGTATACCCAGTAGATCGCATCCCTAAGGTTTGGGCAAAACCAGCAGCGATTGTCGCCAATACCGATGGCCACAAGCAGCCCGGGGCCCACTGGGTCGCCATGTACGTCGATCGAGATGGACGCGGATGGTACTTCGACAGCTACGGACTACCACCGATCATCCCGCAGCATCGCCAACGCCTCCGACAGAACTGCAGGTTCTGTAGCTACAACGCTGTACAGCTTCAGGGTCCTGAATCACAGACTTGTGGACATTATTGTGTTATGTTTCTTCATTTCATGTCTACAGGGCTTGGTATTAATATGTTTAGGAGTGTATTTTCAACCGATTTAACACGAAACGATAAAATAGTGTATGACTACTACAATGAGTATATGAATAAGTATAATAAATCTAATCCCGTGAATAATGGGCTCAATAAGGGAGCCAGTGTGGGAGGAGGCTACCGTTATAATAATCTCAATACATTTAGCGTTAAAACTTTCCGTTGTGTACAAGGCTGCTGTTCTCGCACCCGTTAACTGTACCATAATTGTAGGCTAAAAATAAAAGTATATTTTTTAAAATGTGTGTGTTCTTCGTCTTTATATTCTTGAACCTCATACGACAATAATTATAATCCACATATTATAGTGATGAGCTGCTGAATTCTCAGAACTCCTTGAAATGGTCATTCACGCAAAGGCACGCGCCATCACGAATTCGATCCTCGCGTATCACAGATTTTATGAAATGCTGAGGTTGTAAACGATGTCTTGTAATACGGTAAACTAAAACTACACTACCATCAAGATGCCTTACTGTTTTTTGCAAAATAAGCAAATGTTGCACCAATTAAATTCAGAGTGCTTCTCTTTGTATGCAGAGTAGGGGCATGGGTCTGCTTGGTAGGGGGCCTGATGTATCTGTGCTCCTTGATAGACACACATTGTCCTCAAGTCTTCGAAGAAGTAAGCCCCGCCGATTAAAAGTACGTTTAGACGTCTTTTTGCGAGATATTGCAACGGTTAAAGCAGAAATACACGCGATATCGGAGTTTCGTGCTTTAGAAATAAAACTGAGAAAACTCAAGTTGGATAATGGACTTCACACGTATCAACCAAGTGGGACGCCTGGAGACGCTTCTCCCTGTCAAACGACTAGCCGAGCTGGAGCTCGAAAAAGACTACTATATCACTGGCATTAAAAGCGTACAGACGAAATGAGGCTCTCGTATTGTCGTGGACGTGGATAATGAATTTACGTGCTACCTACCAACGAGATTCGTCAAGGTTTTCGAAGAAGCGGACGCGTTATTTCAACAAATGAGCGAGGCCGCGACCAATCCAAATCTAATTATGCAGTATTACGGCACGAAATTCAATAAGCTCGAATTCAAAGCTGCTAAGGAGCCATGATAAACAGGTATGTACTAAAAATCATGTATAAAATACCTCTGTTACGATACGTATATACGATATTCTCTCACGCCATATGTTTCTGTCTTCCGTAGCTGAACAATCGAAGAAGAAGAAGAAGAAGAAGAAGATGCTATGGATTAAAATTCTAATATATATTATCACTTGGTTAAATATTTATTGTAAAAATATATATAACGTATAATTGACTGGTCGTCGGGCGATCGATGGAGACGCACGCGGTTTATCGTAACGAGCAAGTGAAGAGAGAAAAAAGAGAATAGAAGTGAACGGTTCAAGGTGAAAGTTGGGGAGAGGCTGGGGGAAAGGGCGAAGATAGGGTGGAAGTGTAGGGAGAAAAGGGACTGCAAAAAGAGGGCAGTGTGAGATAAAGGAAAAGTTGGGTGAAAAACAATGGGGTTAGGAAGCGAGGAAAGAGAGAAAGCAAGCGAGATGGGAGAAAGCGGGAAGGACGGAGGCAGCGACAGCGACAACGGTGGGAGGCGGCGAGCAGCTGAAGCTGAGAGTGAGGGCTACAGCTATCGTACCGACCCAGGAGAAAAGGAAGATGGCGGGAACAATCAGCTGTCACAGCTAGCACAGGCATCGGAGTGCATCGACACAATCTGCGAGACGCCGACGACACACATGAGTGTGATAGTGAGAGAAAGAGAATCGGAGGAAGGTAAAGAAACCGAAAAAGAGTCGACAGGCGAAATACTGGAGACAGGAAAGAGGAGAAGAGGCAGACCAAGAGGACTGGCTATCAAGAAACAAAAAATATACGGCGCAAGATCGCTGATGGACTGTTGGGGATCGGGAAAACGAAAGAAAGGAAGTAAAGTACTGCTGGAGGAAGAAAGCCGGGGGAAAAAAGAGGAGAGACAGGAGGAACGGGAGAAAAGTATGTACGTGACGAGCATGAGAGAGAAGGAAAGCCCCAACAGGGAAAACGAAATGAGGGAGAGAATTGCAAAAATAGAGATGAAAATGGCTGAGGAAAGAGAGGAGGAAAGCGAAATTAAAATAAGAAGAATCGCGGAGAGGACGGTGGAAGAAATGATAACCAGATGGGAGGAGAAGCAGAGAAGGAAAGTGGAAGAAATGCTAGTGGGGGAGCAGGAGAGATGGAGAGAAAGATTTGAGAAACAGGAGGAAACAATACGGTGGTTAGAACGAGAAAACGAGGAAATGCACCGAAGACTGGTGGAAGCCGAACGGGCGGAGAGGGGGAGAAACATGATGGAAACAAGAAAACAGGACGAGAATATATAACGTATAATTAATAAAAAACAGTCAGAATATATATCATCGGTCTTTGAGTATTTACTCGCACCTCTTCCCCTCCGCGTCCACGACCGACCGAGCTACGGACTCGACGGCGGCGGAGTGGAGGAAAAGGAGTAGGGGTAGGATAAAAATAAATAATAGAAAAATTGAATTTCAAATGCGTGCATACTATGGTGACATGCTCCATCCCCCTCTTCTCCAAAAATATTATCGCCGAGGGACCGGGGGGGGGGGGGGAGTGAGTGAGTGAGTGAGTGAGTGACTGAGTGAGTGAGTGAGTGAGTGAGTGAGTGAGTGAGTGAGAGAGAGAGAGAGAGAGAGAGAGAGAGAGAGAGAGAGAGAGAGAGAGAGTACCACACTCCCCTTCACTTATAGTGAAGATTTTGACCGATCGCTATAAGAGCCTTCAGCATAAACTTAAGGGGTCACGTACAGTTAGAATTTTCAAAAAATCGATTTTTTTTTACATTTTCTAAAAGTAGCACATTTGAAAAGTATTCTGTGAAAATTTTAGACGAATCCGACTGTTGGGTATGGAGATATGTAACTTTGAACGGAAATTTTTCTTCTGCATGTAAATCGTACTGAAAACTTTGAATGCGTTTTTCTCGAAACTATGTTTTCGAACACGGTGATCACTGTACCTCGGAAACGGCTTTACCGATCGACTTGAAATTTTGCTCACTTTTTCTAGACATAATTGTCCTCCGGATGAACGAAGGATTTTTCTATGCGATTATTATTTTTTTTTTTTATAGCTGAAAATGTGAGCAAAATTTGGGTCGAAAACACACCTTTGACTTCCAACATCCACCATTTTGTGAAAAATCATAAAATTTTCAAATCCTTCGATCAACCGGAGCATTATGTCATTAACTAATGATCCCTACTTTTATTTTGATTTCGAACGATCCGGTGACGAGCTGCACTGATCACCGCGGAGGACCTTTTTTTGGGACCCCTACGTTACGTGCGGTTATGGAAAAATTTCTGCATATTTTGCAATGAAAAAATTGTATTATTTACTTAAAATATATGTCTTTTGTATGGAAAAAGATTTACGATTAATTATTTAAATGTGTCCCCAAAAAAAATTCGCAAAAAACCCCTTTTTTTCGAAGTCCTAACTGTACGTGACCCCTTAATATCATAACGGGCCTTGGTGCAGAGGTAAGTATTCAGACTGGTAATCCAAGGGTCGACAAGCTCGAGTCTCCGCGCCTGCATCGGATTTTTTTAATTCCTATAAAACTAAAAACAGCGATCCACTATACCAACACGCTCCATCCCCCTCCACACCACCACCAAAAACAGCGATCCACTATACCAACACGCTCCACCCCCTCCTCCACACAGCCTCCAAAAATAAAAAAGAAAAAGCGCACTATGACGACACGCTCCATCCCCCCCCCCTCTTCACCCCTCGCAAGTCTTCCCCCCGCACCCACAAGCTGATCACTCGGCGGCCGCGGCGTGGGGGAAAGGAGTGGGGATGAGAGTGGGGATAGGAGTGGGGGTCGCCATAGTGGCCGCTATACTACTGTTGTGCAATCAACAAAGAATGACTATTCATATTTTTTGAACATTTATTAATGTCCCAGGGACCACGTTGAACCAAAGAACCCAGAATTTATAGTTGAAAAGGTCTTTTAATAAACATTGTAAAAAAACAGAAGAGCGCTGAACGTCTCAACGTGAATCAAAGGGTTAATAATGTCTACATTTCGGTAGTGTTAAATTTGTTTTCAAGTGACAAATTCCTGTGAAGCAACGAGTATTAATTTTTTGAATTGTTTGAAAGTTATGATAATGATATAAATTGCAGTACAAATTACAATGACGGGTTCGATTCTAAAATCGATGTTATTATGATGAACATAATATGTTTATTTTGCAACCTTTAAATTGTAATATATATGGAAGAAAATTACCAGTGTTCACAAATATATATAATATACACTACCGGCGGAAAGTTTCCGGACAAAAGTGAAAACAGTGCCGGAACGTTTTTTTATGCCATTTCGCCGGTAGTTGGCCTAGGCCAATTTAACCAACGCCATTTTAAAGAGCAGGGATTTCCCTTAATTTTTGCTATTTTAAAAAAATTTTACGATTTGTTGTACAGTTAGCACCTAGTTTTTAATACATTTTTTTTGTCGTTTTCTTGTTCTTTTGCGAGTGGACACCCTTTGCAGTAAAAATTTGATTAACGAATTTCTGTCACCATATTCATAAAGGGGATAGTCTAAGCTTCAATTTCATTTTTTAGAAAATTGTCTACGATTGTTTTTCAAAGATATGTCGTTTTTTGAGAAAAAATAGACAATTTGAAAATTGCTTCGGAGGATGAAAACGATGAGGCTTACAACAAAACTTCAAGATGGCAAAAAGTTGTATTACCTCTTGCTGAGTTCATAAGAATTTTTTCGGATTTTTTTTCAAAATTTTTGTTCCACCTATTTCCGGTCAGCTCGATTGATCTGAATGCCATGCAAATAATAGAATTAAATTTTTTACTTACATATTAAACGTTGGTCTCTTCGAAGAAACCTCCTCTCGCTGACAGCACTCTTTTCACCACACGCGGCGTTCTCTCCACAAGATTTTGAAATATCTCTCGAGGTGTTTCTTTCCAAGATTTTTGTCTACAGCGTTTTATAGCATCTCCGACGGTTGATTTGGCTTTTTTCAATCGCCGCGCAATGTAGCGAACTGTTAACCCTTCATTGTGAAGTGCAAGGATTGATACACGCTTTTCGATGCTTAAATTAGATCGACGACCCATTTTCTTCTTCAAAATAAAATAAAATGATGTCTAATGATGTCGAAAATTGCAGTTAATTAACGGTTAATGAATTAATCGTTAAAATCTGCCGAAGAAATACTGAGTTGAAATAATTTTTGAATATTTATTTGTCGTCACAAGTAAAGAGTGCGTGAATATTTCTCCCACTTTTTTGTTTTCTTCTTTTTCTCGGGGCAGAGTAATTTGGTTTCACACTTTGTTTTCATAGTAACATATCGCTGACCTACGCGACAAAGCAAAACTCGCGACAGAGTCGCGAATCCTATGCGTCCTTGTTCTTCGTTTGCTTTTTCGCGAGATTCGCTTTGTCGCATAGGTGAGCGATATGTTATTTTGTTGACTACTGTGCTCCGAGAAAAAGAAGAACACAAAGAAGTGAGAGACACGTCTACGCACTCTTTACTTGTTACGATGAAAAAATATTCAAAAATCATTTCAACTCAGTACTTCGTCGGCAGGCTTCGAAAAAACGTCCACGACAGATTTTCCCGTCGTATCGTGTAATATAATATAATCGAATTTAAAGTGTGTCCACCGATTAATTCATTAACCGATAATTAATTGAAATTTTTGACTTCATTAGAGTTCATTTTATTTATTTCTTAACAAGAAAATGGGTCGTCGACCTGATTTAAGCGTCGAAAAGCGTGCATCAATCCTTGCACTTCGCAATGAAGGGTTCAAAATTCGCTACATTGCGAAGAGATTGAAAATAGCAAAATCAACCGTGGGAGATACTATAAAGCGCTTTAGGGAGACACAATCCAACAAAGATAAAAAGCGTTCTGGGAGGCCTCGTGTTACTTCCAAAGCGGAAGATCAATCGATTATTGTGATGTCCGAAATGAATCGGAGACTTACGGCGACAAACATCCAATCGCAGTTTATGGAAAGTCATCAACAAAATATCTCGGTGCCAATAATTAAAGAACGCTTGCACGGCGCCCAATTAAATGGAAGGGTCGCAATAAAAAAAAACCGCTCTTGCGACATGGAAATAAAAAGAAGCGATTGAATTGGGCTCGCAAGCACAAGAATTGGACAATCGAAGATTGGAAACAAGTTCTATGGACCGACGAATCCAAGTTCGAAATATTGGGAGGAAAACGTCGAGTTTTTGTTCGTCGCGCAACTCACGAAAAGATGCATCCTAATTGCAGAATTCCAACCTCGAAACTCTGCTCGAAATATCTTGAATCAAAGCAAAAAAGTGGCGAGCTTCCAATTATGCAATGGCCTCCTCAATCTCCGGATCTCAATCCCATAGAATTTATGTGGAATCAAATCGATCGGCAACTGCGCAAGGTCACGCATTCATCCGCCGAAAAACTATGGGATTCTCTACAAAAATCTTAGAAAGAAACACCCCGAGAGATATTACAAAAACTTGTGGAGAGGATGCCGCGGGTGGTGAAAAGTGTGCTGTCGGCGAGAGGAAGTTTCTTAGACGAGACCAACGTTCAATATGTAAGTAAAAAAATTAATTCTATTATTTTCATGGTATTCAGATCAATCGAGCTGACCGGAAATAGGTGGAAAAAAAATTCGAAAAAAAATCTGAAAAAATTCTTGTGAACTTAGCAAGAAGTAATACAACTTATTGCTGTCTTGAGGTTTTGTTGTAAACCTCATCGTTTTCATCCTCCGGAGCAATTTTGAAATTGTCCATTTTTTCCCACAAAACGACATATCTTTGAAAAAAAAATCCTAGACAATTTTATAAAAAATGAAATTGAAGCTTAGACTTCCCCCTTTATGAGTATGGTGAAAGAAATTCGTTAAAAAATGTTTACTGTAAAGGGTGTCCACTCGCAAAAGAACAAAAAAACGACAAAAAAAATTAGTTTTCAAAACTGGGTGCTAACTGTACAAAAAATCGTAATTTTTTTTAAGCCAATGAAGAGAAGTCCTTGCTCTTTAAAATGGCGTTGGTTAAATTGGCCTAGGCCAACTATCGGCGACATGGCATAAAAAACCATTCCGGGACTGTTTTCAACTTTTGTCCGGAAACTTTCCGCCGGTAGTGTATATAAATAAAGCAAAACAACAAAAAAAAAAGAGCGGGACTCGATCTATCAATCCAGCGAATACGAATCTTGAACACTAACCAGTCGACCACCGGCATGTCGGGCTCATATTTGCAACGCACCGCCCCCTTATGCAGTTCATGGCGGACTCTTGTCACGTGAAAAACGCCGATGTTTCTCGTGCGAAAGGAAAAATAGCAGATATCGGAGTCTTCGCAATCCGAGAGCTAGGCTGCCGAAGATATTCGATCGGTTTCGGAAACCCTCGAGCCGAATACGTTACAGGTAGTGGGTCTGCGAGAGAGGGCCGGCGACAGTGGTGTTCCTTTGGATTTTGTCATTTTTCAGTGGCGCGCGCGTTATTATTATTATTATTATGAATTTTCGTTTTACATTTCACAGCTAAGCTATTGAAGATAGAGAAAAAACATAGAGGGCATCTACGGGGTAAAATTTTGCATTCTACAACTTTTGTCGGAAGTTTTTTTCTCAATTCCTTTTCGTTCTCGAAATAACACACATTTTTACCCTTTTAACCCATTTTTAACCCTTTTCGTCAAGGGCAATAGTTAAAATTCCTAAAAATTCGAAAACCCCGGGTCAAAATGCATAAGTATGCATGGCCCATATAACGGTCGCAAAAATGTTCGAATTTGGTACTTTTTAACTGGACTATAAGGAATGAGTGGCTGGACATGAGTAAGAGAGAGATAGAAATATAATGAGTGAGCCAACCATACGTCAACCATGGCGTCGTATTTCTGTCAGAGACAGAAATACGACGCCACCAATACGACCAGAAATACGACCGAAACCAGTCAGACCGAACGCTGATTAGTGGTGTACGACATCGAAAGAAAAAGAAAAAAACGAAAAAGCTCAAAAGTACACCGTTGAACGGAACTGCATTTTCTAAACTAACAGGAAAAATAGGCGACACGTATTTTTTATACGTGCCAAGATTGATTTTGAAGGGGCGAAAAGCACGCTCGAAAATCGGGGTGTTTTTCGTTCTTCGTCGATAACGTTTGAATGGTACGAGATCTGAAAAAATTTCAAATTGCAAATACGTTTATTTTGTCGCGCACTGGATATGAGAATGATGCAGATAGCAACAAATTTCATATTGTTTATTGCAAATTTGCAATTTTTTCATATGTATCTCAGAGAGTTCTTTACGGATTGGGATGCAAATTTGCATACAGGTAAAGGATAAGAAAATAAAGTTAACGGGTTTTTTGTTTTTCCGATATCTCATAATTAAGGGGTTTAAACTACCCTTCGATTTTTTACTCAATTACATCGTATAATCAGCTGGCTTTTTGCCATTTCGGGTTAAACTCACGTTAATATAAGTTCGTTTCAATACGCGAGTACATATTTGTAAATTCCATTCGCCCCCTCCCCCAACCACCCCCCCTCGCGAACGTTCAAAGTTCTTACCACGCGGCATGGACGAAAATTTGTAGAAATAAAAATGGGTTAAAATAGAAGTACAATAAGTCGAAATAGTCGATACAAATTTTCTCGTTTTGGCGGAACATCGTTCTTAAGGGGGCAACGTGAAAACTTTGTTCGTTCGTGAACAAAGTTTTCGTTCGTTCGCCGAGATACAAAAAAAGTTCAAAGGGACAAAATGTTGTATTCTTCGACTAGTAGACGTTCGTGATGATAATGATGAATATAACAACAAATGGCGTATTATTTATTGCAATAATTCGTGAATAATTGCGTGAAAATTACTCTTCAATTTTCCGCTCATACCGGCACAGAAATAGGTGGGGCTTTACCTATAATAGGCTATTACGGAATAATTTCTTGCTTCGGAAGCAACTGGATTACAATTGTATACTTAACAAAAATTGCACTCCCCTCACCGTATCGAAGACACGATTTGCAGAGGTAAGAGGGTCGTTGGATTTTTAACGCAACTCGTGAACGGAGTGACGCAAATAATGTTTGTCAGTAACTGCAATCGTTCTGCAATCGTATTGCAAGAGCGACTGCGGTGCAAAGATCGCTGGATTGTGAGATAACATTGAGATCGCCTTATCAATGATTGATAGTAGGTCTAATAATAGCGTGTGTCCTTGTTGTGGCTTTCTTGTGTGATGATACATTGGGTATCAATTCATATAAATTCAGCAACGATCGTTGTTGGTTCAGTTTACGACGGAGAATCCAGCCATACTCTTTCAAATACGAATAAAAATGTACATTAATCCGGTAAATATTATTCAACTTCTATCATTCTATTCTATTATTCAACTTCTATCTAAAACAATTCAGTAAGGATGTAGAAAACATGATCATAGAAGCAATGGATCAACGTATGGAGATGGAATTCGAAATCGGTTTGGATTTTCTTTCACCAAATGAATTTCATGAAGCAGTCATACTAGAAGATGACAGTGAAGAAGAATGGCACGGACAACGATACCTAGATCCCGAAGTTAATGAAAATGTGTGCACCCAAGATGTAGAGAAATTAAGTTACGAATACAAGACAAGAGCTGTAGATTACTGGAGATCCGGTACTCGTGGGAATAGACAAATATCATCTGTTCAAAAGAACTTTAGAAAGGTGAAATCAGCGGCGCAGTTACGCCGGTGGGCCTATAATTTAAATAAGGGTGCGACGTACAAAGAAAAGGTAACAAAAATAGCTCACTATGCGTTGAACAATTTTTAAGATGCTTTGAACAAAAAGCTGCCCGTTCATGATATCGATCTTCGACGATGGGCATTACATGCCCGAGATCTTGTAAAGATGCCAGATCCAGCTTTCAAAGCATCGGATACTTGGTTAGCAAAATTCAAAGACGAAAATAGAATTTTGTCAAGGAAGATTACTAAATATGTAACAAAACAGCAATTATTAAACGCTGATATACTTCAAAATAAAGCTAAAGAATTTATAGAGACGGTGAAAATTAACATAGCCAACGTTGGGCCTGAGAACACTTTCAATTCTGATCAAAGTGGATTCAATTTAGAGCTACATACAGACCACACATTGGCAGACGTAGGGCAGAAAACCGTTGAGACACTAGTGTAATCGAAAACTTCAACAACACATAGTTATACTATACAGCCT
The DNA here is from genome assembly GCA_951802705.1 of Netelia virgata. Taxonomy (NCBI): domain Eukaryota; kingdom Metazoa; phylum Arthropoda; class Insecta; order Hymenoptera; family Ichneumonidae; genus Netelia; species Netelia virgata. The sequence goes on from OX637865.1 coordinate 25,790,848, forward strand.
TTGATTTCTGCCAGTGGCAAGCTTTTGGCACCTATATTGAACGTTTAAAACGAACCCACTGGAAAATTTAGACCTCGAGTGGAACAAACTATGTTCAGAGCCGAAAATATATTTCTATTAGCTTCGAAATCTGGAAAATTGACGACTAATCATTTCAAGCGTTGGTTCCAAGAAGTATATATTCCTAATACTGGTCCAAAATCGGTAATACTTCTGGATTCTTGGAGCGGTCAATGTCCAACTGCATTGAAAAAACTGGATATGCAAGGGAAATATATTAAAGTTTTAACCATCCCAGCAGGTAAATATATTGCATTAGTTTCATTAGTTCTGTAGACAATTAGTTCACAGTACAATTAGTAATTCTTGCAGGTACAACGGGAATGATACAGCCCCTTGATGTTTATGGTTTCCGTGTCTGGAAAAACTTCGTCAAATACTTTTCTGACATAGTAATATTATGTCACCCACCCTTATTTAAATTATAGGCCCACCGGCGTAACTGCGCCGCTGATTTCACCTTTCTAAAGTTCTTTTGAACAGATGATATTTGTCTATTCCCACGTGTACCGGATCTCCAGTAATCTACAGCTCTTCTCTTGTATTCATAACTTAATTTCTCTATATCTTGGGTGCACACATTTTCATTAACTTCGGGATCTAGGTATCGTTGTCCGTGCCATTCTTCTTCACTGTCATTTTCTAGTATGACTGCTTCATGAACTTCTTTTGGTGAAAGAAAATCCAAACCAATTTCGAATTCCATTTCCATACGTTGATCCATTGCTCCTATGATCATGTTTTCTACATCCTTACTGAATTGTTTTTGCCCGTTCGGTGATTAGAGTTTTAGGCAAATTCATAGCACTTATCGCAATGGATAGAAGTTGAAAAATATTCATCGGATTAATGTACATTTTTATTCGTATTTGAAAGAGTATGGCTGGCTTCTCCGTCGTAAACTGAATCAACAACGATTGTTCCTGAATTGATATGAATTGATACCCAATGTATCAGCACACAAGAAAAACACAACAAGGACAGACGCTATTATTAGATCTACTATCAATCATTGATAAGGCGACCTCAATGTTATTTCGCAATCCGCCGATCTTTGCACCGCAGTCGCTCTTGCAATATGATTGCAGTTACTGACAAACATTATTTGCGTCACTCCGTTCACGAGTTGCGTTCAAAACCCAACGACCCGATACGGTGAGGGGAGTGCAATTTTTGTTAAGTATACAATTGTAATCCAGTTGCTTCCGAAGCAGGAAATTATTCCGTAATAGCCTATTATAGGTAAAGCCTTACCTATTTCTGTGCCGATATGAGCGGAAAATTGAAGAGTAATTTTCACCCAATTATTCACGAATTATTGCAATAAATAATACGCCATTTGTTGTTATATTCATCATTATCATCACACACGTCTAGTAGTCGAAGAATACAACATTTTGTCCCTTTGAACTTGTTTTGTATCTCGGCCCGTTCACGAACGAACAAAGTTCTTAAGTTGTCCCCTTAAGGGTGATGTTCCGCCAAAACGAGAAAATTTGTACCGACTATTTTGACTCATTGTACTTCTATTTTAACCCATTATTATTTCTACAAATTTTCATCCGTGCCGCACGGTAAAAACTTTGAACTTTCGCGAGGGGGGATGGTTGGGGGAGGGGGTGAATGGAATTTACAAATAAGTACTCGCGTATTGAAACGAACTAATATTAACGTGAATTTAACCCGAAATGGCAAAAAGCCAGCTGATTACACGATGTAATTGAGTGCAAAATCGAAGGGTAGTTTAAACCCCTTAATTATGAGATATCGAAAAAACCAAAACCCCCTTAACTTTATTTTCTCATCCTCTACCTGTATGCAAATTTGCATCTCAATCCGTAAAGAACTCTGTGAGATACATATGAAAAACTTGCAAATTTGCAGTAAACAATATGAAATTTGTTGCTATCTGCATCATTCTCATATCCAGTGTCTTTGCTGATTCAAAATATTTCTAACAACTCCGAATCGACGTTTCCTCATGTTGCGAAGTCAACATGAGCCTTGATTGTGAGAGGGTAATCGAACCCCTCTCTATTTTCCTTTTCATTGGCGATTTAAATAGTTGCCACGGTATTTTGATGAATATGGTTTTGGATACCTGTAGATATTTTGCATTAGTCTCTAATTAGAAAAATGAGGAGCAAGAGGCAGATCTCGGCGTCCCCCTTCCCCTGCCCCTGTTGAGATTGATGCAAAATACCCATTAGAGATTAATAAAGATTAATCCATTAGTGTTAAATGAGAAAAGGCGACTGCGGTAAGAAAGTCCGGGTAGAGGGTAGTTTACCCCCTTAAGGTTGATATTTGAAAAAAATGCAAAAACACGTCAACTAGATTTTTGTGTTACCATCAAAATAGAACAGGTTTCCTTCAATTAGATCCACCTCGTTCTCATAGAGGGTGGGGGAAAGATAAATACAAGGGCGGTGCGCCCCTTAATTTTTTGTTTGTGGGGGGGGGTACTTACAAACCCAAACCGAACGTCAATAATGACGTGAATTTAGCCCCGAATTGCATAATGCTAGCTGACTATACGATGCTCTTGCCTCAAAAATCGAAGGGCAGTTACAACCTCTTAATTGCGAGATATCGGAAAAACAAAAAACCCGTATCCGCTAGTTTGCCATCCTCCACGTGTATGAAAATTTACATCTCAATCGATTAAAAATTCTTGGAGATACGTATGAAAAAATTCGAATTTTGCAATAAACAATATGAAATTGATTGTTATCTGCATCGTTCTCGTCTCCAATGTATAGTACGTGAAAAATGAAGGTTGTTGCAATTTGAATTTTTTTAATATCTCATACCGTTAAAAAGTTATCGCCGAAAAATGAAAAAAAAACACATTTTTGAGGGTGTGTTTCACCCCTAAAACCGTTTTTCTGCCGATAAAAAAAAAATACGTGTCGATTAGTTTTCGATACTCTGCCACATACCAAAGGTTCAGCCAAATCGAAGAGGGACTCCTATGTGATGTTCCTTGTAAGAAGGATGTGAAGAGCCTTCGATCCTTTAAGGTCGAAGATTTTGTTCTGGTGACAACAATATTCTTGAACTGATGTACTGTTTCTGTATTAAGGGCTAACACCATTGTAACGGCCTAAACAAAAGCGCTTTTTTGACAATATTTGTTGGGGGAAAGAAAAGGTGATAGAGAAATAATACTTGAGTAGTTATTGAGCACATATTCAAGTATATTACAAAAAAATGTCGTAGAAAAATATTACAAACTGGCGGCACTGCAGCAATTCTCCCGAAGCATGTTTAATTTGCGACACGCACTATAAGTGCGAATTTGAATCTGGAACAAAGAAAACAAATCTGTGCAATCTACATGAGTGTAGCTAGTGAAGTACGTAGGGGATTTTCGATTAGTTAATTTAAACAATATTTATTAACAAACGACTGTCCTTTATTGTGAAAATGGAATATTTTTATTCAAACACTCGCCAATTACACACAAATCAATCTTTCTAGAATTCCCTACGTACTTTACTAGCTACACTCATGTAGATTACCTCGATTTTTTTTCTATTTTCCAGATTCCAATTGGCACCAGTTATAATGCGAGCGGCAAATTCAACATACCTATGGAGAATTGCTTCACTGCCGCTATTTTGTCATACTTTCCTACGAATTTTTTTGTAATATCCTTAAATATATGCTCAATAACTACTCCAAGTACTATTTCTCTATAACCTTTCCTTCCGCCCAAAAAAATGGTCAAGGCGCTTTTTTTATGCCGTTACAGTGGTGTTAGTCCTTAAAATAATATATGAAAAATAGCAATTAAAAAAATGTAACACATTAATAAAATAACTTCAATGTTCGATGCACTAAGACTTTATCCTTTAATGTTTGATGGCGTTACGATATTTTCTTTTGTTCTGCAAGCCGGAACATGTATATAACGCTATTTCATATAGCTCTCTCTCTTTCTTGGGAGGTTAGGACTGACTAGGAGAAACAACCGATTACGTTGCTCTGTAATAAAGATTTATTCTTGTTTTAATTCTTACTATTTACATTATTTACACTATATTCTCACCTGTAATAAAGAAACAACAATTAAGGTTCTTTCCTAATCGATCGCCGACTCGCTCGCTCCCTACTTTCCTCTCAGCTGGAGCGCGGGAGAATTCAAATTAAAGAAATACCTTTTCTTTACATGTATATCAAGCAGAATGGCTCATTTGTTTTACCTAGAAAAATCGATTCTCAAAGAATCGGTCGCCTTGGAATCGATACGAAAAATTTATCTCGTAAAAAAGATCCATTTTCCTGAAGATCGATTCAGATCGAACATCATTGGCGCTGATGTCGACGCATCAGCTGCTATTATTCAAGCGTGATTGAAATAATGGATCAACAAATCAATAATATTATAACAACACAACTCTAAAATCCGATCCTTAACATCTACTTCAGAAGTTTCACTTATAGTCCAGTCGTGCTATATATTGGAATCGGAAAAAATTGGAAGGCCAATTTTTTGACAGGTGAGCAAAGTCCAAGTTTGTCGTAGGAGTCCATTTTGGGGGTAAAAAAGAGGTGAAATTTTGAAACATCAGTTTTCATGGAATAACTCTTTAGGGAAAACCTTGTAGCCCTTGAAAAGACGTGTCAATTGAGTTTTTGAACATCCCTCTCCGACAATATATTCACCCCCAAAAAAATTGTTGAAATATCAACAAAAAATTGTTTATTGAATAACTCAAAGACAATCGATTTTTTGGGTATTATTTGAATGTCCGAAATGTAGAGAATATTATTCTCTACAATTTCGTTTGTATGGACCACCCTTAAATTTTTTCTTTTTTCAACCCCTTTCGGGAGTTGAAAACAGCTGTGTGGAGATGGGGGTAGTGCTAGACGATCATTCGGAAGAGGTGCTACAATTATGATAGAAAACAAAAGAAGAAACTTATCATTTCCGGATCTATCTCTCTCTTTGTCCGCCTTGGTTTGCTAAGCAATTATAAATTCACCTAAAACTTTTCATCCCAACATTGTATTACGATATATTGCCAACCGTCAACACATTCATGGTTCATGGCTTTGGAGGCTGGATGCATATAAAACAGAGTATTCATCATTTGATCGCTCAATAGTATTTTGATTATGACCAAAGACATTAACACAAACGTCTACGTATCGTTACAAAGTAGTCCTATTTTATCCCCCCAAAAAATTGGCTTGTTTGATCCGTGTGTAGAATAATTATGGTTGGTTGATACCACACAATGAACGACAAGTAACAATGAATAATAATAATACCCAAACAAATTTATATGTATAACAAACCTCTCCCATAAAAAATATCATAAAATTTGTCCCATTTTGAAAAAACTTTATTGCTATTTTTCTTGTGTAATGACAGTTTTAACATTACACAAATTTGTATTTATTTGTTTGATAGTGAAGTTTAGAAATGGAACGGGCATAAAAATTACGTGAATTAAAAATAGAAAGAAGCACATTTACAAGAACTAAAGAAACACTTTTGGTTGATAGAATCTGAGAAAAAGATTTTTTACTTTCTTTGTTAAAAAAATATTGCATTTTGTTTTATCTCGTTGATTAGCTCAATGCTGCATCGGTTTGAAAAAAACTCGAATAGATTTGTAGCATGAATGAGGACTGAACATCGACATTAATTGGCAACGATTCTTGTAAACATTGAATATTTACGTGAAAACGTGCTCTAGAATTAATTTTTGGGATTCATCTCACCACAATTAATGTCAGAAATTAACGTAACGACTAAAGCGGTTCTAGAGAGACAGTCGCGGCCAATATATCACAAATAAAGAGATATTGATTATTTATAAGAAATTCGATACTCTAAAATTCATCATATGCATGTTTACTTTTTAATGGTGTTGACAACGTTCAAGTAAAGTTTGAGTGACGATTGATGAACGTTACCATCATTTAATTCCATTTCAATACGATACGAGCAGTAATCTATATATATATATAAATGTTCCGTGACTGACTGACAGACAACGCACAGACCAAACCACTGGACGTAATGGGCTGAATTTATAAGGAAATTCTCTAGAGCGCAATTACAATTTGACATTTCCACAGTGTCATGAGTTCTACGTGAAGAAAGTCACGGCAATAACTATAACTTCATATATATATATATATATATATGTATTTAAAAAAAGTACATTAATACAGAATCCCACGTGGACGAAATCGCAGGTAAAAGCTAGTCATTCTATAACTGAGATCCCAGATTCATAATAGCACAGAACTGTCATTTTTGTAAGCATCGTGAAGGATATTCAATCGCAAGAGTCATTATTGATACAACAAACAACTTGTTAATGCCGAAATTAGTTACCCATTCAAGAATCTTATAGAATCAATCTATTGCTCTACCATTCCACAATAGCACCAAGTCTCGATTTTCTTTCTATTTCTACGAATTGCATTCAATTTACCGATTAAATACGATAGCCATTCGTTCGTCTGATGTTGATAAAAAAATCAGCACAATACTTGAACAATAAAAGATTCATTTTTTTAATCTAAACAGCAAATTCGTAGCGCACCTTTGAATAAAGAAAATGTCTAAAAAAAAATTCGATGTACTTCAGAACCAATGCAAAAATATTTCTGTGTTAGGGTCACAAAGGCTAGTATAATTAATGATTTATTACTAGAAATTAATTAACAACAATGAATGGTAATTACTTAAAACTACTTTGATTTTGGTGTGAACTTGGGCCTTGAGTATGACTGCACGATTATTGGTAGAATTGAATTTCAGTCATATTGTCGGCATTAGATCAGACCTGTAATCCTTTAATTACATTAATGTGAGATAACGCTTTATGGGACATTTAACTACATATTTCGTGGGTTTAGAAATTTCATGAGTAACGTCTTTAAAGTGTGCGGATGCAACATATGGTGAGAAACCAGGGAATAGTGACCAGCAAAGAAGGGCAATATCTGCTTTCACACCAATATATAATTAACATCAGGAGATAACTTATGCCACATATTTTCTTTATTAAGGATCAGATAACGGTATTTTGCATTTTTTTTTTCGATTCCTTTTTCTTTCATAACTGCTAGAAGTTTCGATAATTTTGCAATGTTTTCAATCGGAAGCTCGTGGTTAGTTAGTTTGCTTTAAATAAACAGAATTATTAATCTCTTCATAAATATAGTTTTTTATACCGGCATCGTAAAAACGGTTTTCGTTCGAAATATTTATTTCGTGATCAAATAAAAGTCAACATTACAAGTAATACTGTTGCGCTTCCCATGCTATTTGGTATTGTTGCGTCGAGAACTTTGACTCTCATGGCAATATGTCAGGACGTCATCCCCATGTCAGTTATTACAACTTTATTCTCAAAAGCAAGATATCAAGCAAGTATGGGCCGACCGTTTTATAATTTATCGCATCTATATTGAAAACTTGTATGTACCTATAGTTGTTATTTCATCTTTGAGACAGAACGCATGGGGATATCCTTTTAGAAATTTTGCTGGCAAAACGTTTTCATACCATATGTAGTAGAGATATCACAGAACCGAGCGCAGCTTTCAATATGTCAAATCACGTTCACGAAAAATACAATTACTGGCTGGACGAATTACATCGCTTTTTCTAGTGAAACATTTGTTCAGTGAAAAGAACACTTGTACAGGTTATTTGTACGGAAATGATATGACACATGTTATGCACCGATTTATTCATATAAAAGAATCTGATATAAGAGCAGACCAAGCATAAAAGTGTACCAATAATTTGAAAGAATGAACAAGACCTACCTGTTTTTGGATTGCAGGTGTACAACTGAAAAAAAAGTTCGAATATTTTCCTTCGCGAATGACAAACAAAGCTCAATTCAATTCCGCACTTTGGCTAACTGAATACAATCATATGTTTAAGTGTGCATTATTTTTACACTACTGTTAGCCCCGGGTTGATGAAAAGCGTCGAGACAACATGAGCAACAAGATACCGGGGGAAACAAACTTCGTTCTTTCCCGTTTTATTCAAACTACTTTTCTTCTTCCCTTCGTTACAATATGCAATTTTATATCAGACTAGGGATGGGAAAAATATATCGATATATTGATATATCGACATTTTTTGTACGCTGTATCGATATTTTCATGCGATACTTTTTATTTCGATATATCGATATATCGATATGAAATATCAAGTATCGAAAAGGTTCTAAAAAACGATATTTTTTCCAACAGCAATTTTATTAAGTTGGTACTTTCCACATAATATCAACGAGGCTCCGTAAAGTTGGCCTGTTTCAAATTTTTTTTTTACGAATCTTTTGATCGTCGTTTGATACCGTTTGATCGTTAAAAATAATCGTTTGATAGTTAATAGTTTGTTCACAAAATCCAAATTACTTTCGCCAAGTCTGGCCTAGTGACTTTTTACTGGTGAACGTTGGTACTTCCAGTTGTTATATTTTTCGACTTTTTCAACTTTTTCCTTTTGCTATCGTTTAATCGTCGTTTGATACTGATGTATGCCCAGTTTCATCGTTTGATCGTTGATAGTTTCTTGGGAAAACGTAATTTACTTGCTCCCAGTGTGACCTGAAGATGGCTTCTAACCGTTTACCACGAAAATTTTGACTATTGCAATTTTTGAATTTTTGAACTTTTTCAATATTTTCTTTTTGCTATCGTTTGATCGTAGTTTGATACTAACGTATGCCAAGTTTCGTCGTTTGATCGTTGATAGTTCCTCGGAAAAACGAAATTTTAAATCGAGCGTAAAAATAGCCGACGACTTTTTTGTTTTTCAACTTTTTCAACTTTTTTCTTTTGATATCGTTTGATCGTCGTTTGATACTAACCAATCCCAAGTTTCATCGTTTGATCGTTGATAGTTTCTTGGGAAAACGCAATTTATTTTCTCCCAGTGACCTGAAGTTGGAAATTCAAAATCGAGCCCAACGCCAACGGTAGCTGGCAACTTCCCGAGGCAGCTACGAGTCAGCTGATTCAATACAACGCACAGCTAGTAATTCTCCGCGTATTCGATGGATTTGGAAGCATTCAAAGTTTTTTAGTAATGCAAAAGCATTTGATAGAGTAAAAAGAAATAAATTTATTGAATCCCCAGTGGTCACCAGCAAGACGTCGAGAAAGCAAGTCTTTCGGAATAATTCGCTAACACAAGTGTTATGATTTCCAAAATAATTGTACAAAGAAAATAAATCCATTACATACACGTTATAAAAGACTTCTTTATCAAAGAAAAAAACCTGTCTAATACTAAATTTTCAGGGAAGGTAGTACAGGTAGTACACCAAATATTATCGCAGATTCGTGGCAACCTGTGGAAAAAACCGAACATTAGTTATATTAATTTAAATTATGAAAGACATATTTTGTGTTCTCTAGGGAAAGACTAGAGAACACAAAAAGTCAAACGAACCTGCCAGTTTGCCTAAGCTGTAATATGTAGAAAGCTATCGTACGATAATCCTCGACGACGTCAAGCTCGTGCGGAATCGATATCGCACAATGAGAAAGTTGCCTCGAGAAATGTGTATCCGGTGTATCCCCTATCCGATAGTTCTTGTTCGCCCATCGATTAGTATGGATATTTCAAATCCTCCGATGTACATTTTCGATAACCTGTCGATAAAAAATAGGACATTAATATTTAGTTGATAAAATTATGGAAAATGAGAGATGTAAGCTACATACCTTTTCCACAGTTTGCTCATGATTTGTGGCACGTAGAAAATTATGCGTAGGATAATCTTTGACGCTGTCAAGCTCGTGCGGGGTCGATACATGCGATGAAACAACGCTTCAATTATTCTATTATATACTGGCGCATATATGCCAGTAGATATGATTTCATTACTGTTTCATCTGAATCTGTTGTGACTTGCGATTCTAGACCATCGTATGATTTGCATTCTCCTTTAGATCGCCGATAATATGAAATCCAGTGCCACGTAGGTATGCTACAACTCCGAATAGCCTGGAAGCAAGGATATATTGAATGTAATATTAGCTGAGAACCCGAATACTATACAGATAATGATTACGAACCATTCTCTTTTCTGGCAACCCAGAGAATGGCTTATACATAATAGTTAACAATTCGTTTATAAGACCGGAGTATTGAATTGTTGTTAATACAAAATGTTGAAGCAAGTCGGGGATTTGACAACCAAGTTTTCGCGGGGTTCGTATGTGCCCCTACTCTTCACTGAACAATTTATTCCGTGCGATGCGATTCGGTACGTGCTGAAAGATAAGTAGCGCCACCTTCGGTGTAATTCAGCAAATAGGGCTGAAGTTGTTCCTAGTTACTCTATTTTTTCAAATATAGTGTCTCATTATTCATAATAAATGCTGCGACGGTCAAAAATAGAATCTTATAAATCTAAGCACTTTATATAACATGGATTTTTCAATCACGTGAACATTAATGTGCATCTAAAACATCATCAGCCATGTAAATATAATGTAGCAGTGCCAGCTAAAATTATTGGGATTCGTCGAGTGTGGCGCTACCGGTCTCTTCGCACATATATTGAATCGCGTCGCACAAAATTAATAGTTCAGTGAAAGGTAGCGGCAGGTGCTTAATTACGTGATCACGCTTGCGGAAGTGACTTGGTGACAAATTTTTGGAGCAATTGAAAGAATATAACTGGAGTATTGGTTTTTGAACATTATTATTATGTTTATTACGAACGCATTTAAGGTTTACATTATTAATAGAATTATATGATGGCTACTGGCATATAATGTATACATTGCTAATGTCGAGGGATAATTTAATTGAGCACACAATTTTGGAGTAAATTCCTATGGAAGTTTGTTAAGTAAATTCTCCATTACTAATAGTTACGATAGTCTATATAAAATATTTTGTATCGCTAAATTGGAAAATAAATGAATAGTTTGTGAATATATCATTTAATTACTGCAGATATGTGCGTCTCTCTAATAACCTTAAAGTGATGCGATACATAGAATGTGTTTCACATCATGTTGGAGTGTTGCATATAGCAGGCTGAGTCAAATTTGACAGATATTTGTAAAAAGTGATTTGTATTTTCTGTGAAACAGTCAGTTTAACAAAAGTAAAGTATGTATTAGTCACGTATTATGATAATTCTGCATTAAAAGAAAGAGTCGACTGTACTATTTTGGAGAAAGCAAAGGTTATTTTTTCCAATTGATTGGAGTATCTAACAAAGTGCCCAGGGCTTAGGCGAGCAAGACACAGAGACTGATCTACTTACTGGTCAATCTGCTTAAAAATGGACTTGCGAAGGCAACTGATCGTTTTTTTGTTCACACATAGTTCATAAATTTTAAACGATACCTTCTTCGGTAGATCTTCAGAAATGCGATATATCCAAGGTAGAGAAAGATAGAAACAGCCTCTGTCATGGATAACGAGTTCTGTATCATGGGACAGCTGTGCCAAAGACATATCCGTCCTGCTCAAGGCCAGCATAGGCATCCGAAGACTTCTTCAAAACTTTCAGAATGGAATGTTCTTCAGGTAATGAACAATCTTCATCACATGTTTCAATATTGCCAACAGATTGATTATGAAATGTTGATTCTGCGGAATATATAAGCATGCTGTTCCATGTACATGACTTGCTATAAATAACACAGAATATAGTACATGATTAAATTGCACTTTTAATAATACAGAGCATAGCATATAACAATTCTGTTGCTATTGTGATGATATGATAAGATAATATTTGGCAGTGTTACAACGTCAAGTAAAAATTTGATTTATTTGCAACGCCATGCTGTTCCTTTGAAATTACGTTTTCAAAGAATGCAGTTGATTGGTGAGGCAGATTCTGGTTCTAATACAATCATTATGTTCATATTCTTTCAGCAAACTGGAGGTTGTTATTTAGTAGATCACAAAGGAAGGTGCCGGAGTACATAATGGATGACGCAGCAAAGTTCTCGTTCAGCAATAGGACATTGCTCATTTTAAGTTTATCCATTCTTCCAAATGACGATGGTCTCTTAATATGGCTCAACATGGTAAGCCCTTGATAATTTTGTTTCTTTTGCCACATATCAAAGCTTCAGAGAAAACACTTGAAAATAAAATGCAACTTTGGCAATTCTCACATCTGTTGTTCCTTTCGAACTTCTTACATCTAATCGTGCATAGAGATTCACTTCACATATTTAACATTATACATATAGATACACATATAGATTTTGAGAAAGTTTTATATGTGAATAATAACAGACAGCATCAAAAATGGTTTATAACCTTCAACCATCGAACGTTACACATTTACATGTTATTATGGAGATTGCACTTAGTTTTGAAACGGAATGAGTAGTTAAATGATGTTATATCGTAAACAAAAATATATTGCAGTATTAGATTGGAAACCCGGTTGAATTGGCTGATCGTGCTGCTACGAGAGGAAGATATTTCCATGCTCATGTCTCAATACGGTTGCAAGCGTTGCAAGGTTGCAAGCACATATACGATATACGACGGCACCGTCTTTCCGGTATTTCAATCATTATCATATCAGAAATATGCAGTGGTCCACTTTACTTATGATCAACGATCAACGGTCTATTGAAAGGGAGATTCAATCTAGGTACGATGTCTTTCTATAATTTCGGCTTTATAGACGAAATATAGGTATGATGTTTTTTTTTATAATTGCAGCAATTTTCGCTAATACTTTCGGCGATATGATAAGATTCTCCCTAGATAATGCTTCTCGGAAGAATATTATCATACGCCTTGTTACCGCGTTGAGCGTGTCGAGCGTTTCGTCTTTGATTATGATCGACGCACAATCTATGAACATTGTCTAATCGCGTCTCTAGATATCCATTCTCGCGCGTTTTTTCGTCACTTGTGTTTACGTGTTAAAATTTATTAAAATTCATTCGCATCACAATTAAAATTCGTAACACGTCTTTGCCGCGACCGCGTTTGTGTATTTCGCAAGCTTTCTTCTGAAGCTTGAGAGCTTGATTAACGCCCCAGGCGTTTTGAAGTGATTTCTCGACCGCGTGGCTTCCTCGTCATTTAATACGGGATTTTTTTCCATATCTTAACTATTCTTTTTGTCTTACAAGGCTAAAAAAGGTCGCAAACAGTAACGTGCTAGCTTCCGTGATATCTTGTGGTACATCGAGGTAAAACAGCATGGAAATACCGCTAGACAAGGGAGGGCAGTGTTAATAACCATTTATGGATGTGGCTAATACAGGAGGATATCATTCCGGAGACCAACATCAGATTCCGTCAAGAGACTATATTTGGAAGGATGGTGCGCACGTAGGCGGTACCATGCATGGTTGTCGGCTTCTCGGACCTGGTATAAATATCCATCTCGCTGAAAACTTGTTTTTTCGCAAAGTTTTTCAACTGGGAAACAAGGCTCTCCCTGTGCCATCGTCGCAAAAGGCAAGCAAGCTCGAGCGGGTATGTCTTCCTGATTTAATTCTCCAGATAATATTCGTAAAACTTTATTTTTACAGTGTTTATATTCACAAATTTCATTATAGACCTATTCTATTATATACTTTTTTATATTAATGTCGATGGAGGAGCGCAGTGGCTGAGTGGATCGGGCGCTGGGTTCGCACTCAGCGGACCCGGGTTCGATTCCCGCAGCCGACACCAATGGGAAAAGAAATTTTTCTATGTGTTTATTCTGCAATCCTGGCGGTTCGCGGATTCCACCAAAACAAACGTCCAAAAAAGACCTCGCTGTGATGAGTGGGGGGTCGGTGCTCGGCTTTGGTGCTCCCGCAAGGCGGTTCTCATCGCGCGGATGGTGACACCTTGGTCGAGCATGGGCCGCCCATATTATCACAGATGAGGAGGTGCCGACCTAGGAGACTCTGGTGAACGTGCTTGGGTTTACTCGCATTGACACTGGAGGAGACTAGGTAGGCACCGACCTGTATCGACGGAGGTTTTCTGCAGTTTCCCTCCGTCCGTGGCAAATGCGATACAGGGAGGGTACGGGAAATGCGAAACGACTGCAGCCGTGGTCGCAAATAAGAATGTCGGAGGATAGGTAATGAGAGGAAAAGAGTGAAAAAGGAATATAGGTGTGTAAAAACCCCGAAGGCGAGGGTATGCACAATAAACTCCCACATTATTATTATATATTATATTAATGTCGAAATATTGGCTCTACATTTAAAAATAGTTCATGGGTGAAGCTCGTCGAAAATTAAACATCATTATTGAATTTCATATTTTTTGACCGGAGAAATAGCATAATTGAATAATATGGAATGTTATACAATCTATCACGAATTTATCATTGTCTTTTCTCACAATGTTCTATGTCGTGTTGTAACGAATCCTAATTGGTACGAGTTTTATAGGATTCAACGTTCGATTTAATTTCCAGGAACTGATGAACGCAGCCGCGTTCAAAGCACGCACCATACAGCGGAACAAGCGTCGTGACAAGCGTTCAGCTGCTATATCCCAGTAATTATTTGCACCCGAATTTGGATCTTCGCCACCATTGGGAATCTTTCGTTTTTCGTTCTGGACATTTATACATATATATATATCACCCGTGCCTAAATTATTGTTATATTTTATTTATCGTAACAAGCTTGCTGCAATGAAACCCCAATTTTGCTTCGAAATTTCTAAATCCCATCAAAGCTGATTGTACACTATTTAATTTGACATTCGACGAGAAATGATGACGGACTACTCCGAATATTAAACGATGTACTTGCGATGTACTTGGTACAAATGTGATTACCGTTTGCATCACTTTTTGTTGTGCACGTTATAAATTGTTGAAATTTAATATGACTCGATGATACATTTGTTATTTAATGGCAGAAAAAGCCTGCTTTAGACAAAACTTTTTGATTCTTTCAGATTGCGATATTTATTTTGAGGGTATCAATAAAACACTTGCAAATTTGCAAAATTGCTGTAAAAGGAGGCAAAACTAACGGCATTATTACGACTTATTCGCCAATTGCTGCAAGTCATCCCGTATTCTCGAACAGGTCACAGAATGTATTACACACGTTTAAATCATGTGCATAAATACAAAAATATATAATAACGAATATGGAAGATTGTTATGAAGAAATTTGTGTTTGCCCAAAGTACCGACCTATTTGAATTAGATGTGCAAGTTGACTGCTCGATTCTTGAATTCTTTTTCAGACAGCATGTGCCATCGATAGTCTAATATTCTCGTAACTTCTCTTTCGGTACTTTCGTAGGAATAGCTATTGATTTTCATGCATTGATATTTTTCGATTTAGGCCTACCTTTCGTCGCACATACAAGCATCGCAACGACTTTGCCGTTGTGACTATTTGGAGTATCATAGCCGTTGATATTTTGTTACGAATCATCTACGATGACAATCCAGTCTTATCGATTGGCAAACCAATTATAGATTTGTACTCATTGGATAAACGAGTAGAAACAAATAGTTTTATGTGGAGAAATTCAAACAACAGAGAGCGGAGAGACGTAAATATTTAAAGGACTCGATAGTTAAAATATCAAAAAGAACTTGAAACACGAGGTACGGACATGTTTTCATGTAAAGCCGCAAACGTGCCGTAAGGTCAATTGGATTACGATTGGGAAGCATTGGAGATGAGTGTTGTTCACGGGATTCAAGATTCAAGTCACTCACATAAAAAAATAGATGCATGCTTCTTCGTACATTGAAAACGCGCTACAGCATTGCCGGCACTGCGTTGTTCTTTGCCATTGTCCAAGAAGGTGCAAACAATACATAGCTTGTTTCTTTATCTTAAACGGAAAGACCAGCTACCAATGGATGCAGATTCGGGCAACTTTTGTACAATCCTAGTAGTGCCTCATCCAGTCATTTGGCAAAGTTCCTGTGCAGTTAATACCTTGACAGACCTTTCATCGCATACACTTTTAAAGTGTAGCGAAAATGTGCACCATGTGTCATAATGGTCAATAGTAAAACCTAAATACGTTGTATGTTAAGAGATCAAGAGGTAATATTGGATCCATGGGCTTGTTGCGTTCAACTTTGACGTGTAGATGATGAAATTTTAAAGATGAATTATCTTCACCTGAAAGATCGTAAAAGATCTACCGGTAGGTTCATATAAATTGTATCCGGAAAAAATGATACTCATAATTCTTGTGAAAACGAAGCTCATATTGTTGGTTCCTTCTTCACACTTGGTGGTGTAACTTTTCATTCTCCCTTCATACGTAATTTTTATATACAGGGTGGGCCATCTATTGGTACGTTTTTAAAAATGCGATCAAAAGAGTATGCATTGATATTTTTTATTAATTTGGAGGATGCATTGGTCTCTCTACGATTGCGTGTGGCTGTTCCGAACCCCAAATCCGGCCGTTTTGCTTGTTCACATATCCGCCGAGATGGAAATGCGCTTCGTCCGAAAAGATGATTTTTCGACCAAAATCGACGTCATTATTGAGCTGGTCTATGGCCCACATAGCGAACTGATATCGAAGCGGATGGTCATTTGCTTTCAACTCCTGAGTCATCTGGATCTTGTAGGCGAATAATCCGAGGTCTTTGTGCAGTATTCTCCTCAGGCTGGTGCGACTAATGCTCAGTTGCTGCGATCGGCGTCGAGTTGAGGTCGTCGGATTCTGTCTCACACTTTGGGCCACAGCCTCAATATTCTCGGGTGTGCGCACTGTCCGAGCTCTGGGACCACTTCTGTCATCCACTAACATCCCTTTCTCACGAACTTTCTTCACCAATTTGCGTATAGCGCCTTCGGTGGGTGTTTTATCACGACCCATATTTATTTTCAAAATTCGCACAGTTTCGGCGACACACCACTGACTTTGAAAATAAGTTTTTAAAATTTCAAAACGCTCTTCAAGAGAAAACATGTTGTTTCGTGCCGCGGACAGTATGGCTAATGAACTGTAAAAATTTCGGGTCTGTAGCTCGTTTGCCGTTGTCATACGACGAAATTCAAAAACGTACCAACAGATGGCCCACCCTGTATTTACCAACAGCATTGATGCATGCATAGGACTGTACCGATTTTGTAAGATATTTAGGTGTGTATCCAAGGAGCTCGAGCACATCCTCATCTATATTTTGCAGACTGACAACAAGGACCTGAGAATTTATAGTGGCATATGAAAAACATTGACAGCATGCAGACCGTACTAATTTTGTACAGCCCTTTTATAGATAACGCATAATAATGTTTATCATTTACAGATAATTTCTGGAATAATAAATCTTGAACTTACTTTCAGGTTTAGAAATGTGCCTATGTGCATGAGAGGGCAGTAGTATCTCGTTGTGTTGATTAAGACTAATTTTTGTAAAGTCTGCTCACAGTTTGCCCAGAGATAATCTAGCAGATGAAGCGCTTCTCTACTGCCCAGCATGAGATCAATGGATTCAGGACATCTAAATTTCTTTAGACCTTTTGTCAATCTCTTGAGTGCTTCCAGGAGTTTGCCACCTGTACCAAAAAGTCTGACACACTCAGGATCATCTCGGTTTGCCATGGTGCATGGAAATGTGAATTTCAGATGACGAATGCATCGGCTCGAATGTCAACAAGCGAAAATTTGTTCCAACTTTATTCAGATGTTCGGAGTTCTCAGAGAGCGGAAGTTCTTATGTGATCAAGAACGTACTGCCACTCGCTGTAATAATTGAATTTTCCTCTGGTCAGCATGGTGCCTTCGAGCGTGAACCTGTCCTAATCTCGCTGGAGTTTGGATGCTCTGTACCAAGATCTGCATACGAGCGATGCATAATAACACACTCATCCAAGATTATCCTGCGGGTAATTTTCTACATGCCACACATCATGAGCAAGCTGCGGAAAAGGTATATAGCTTACAGCTTTTACTTCCAATAATTTGATCAACTAACTACTAATGTTCGATTTTTTATCGACAGGTTATCGAAAATGTACATCGGAGGATTTGAAATATCCGTACTAATTGATGGGCGAACAAGGACTATCGGATAGGGGATACACATTTCTCGAGGCAACTTTCTCGTCGTGCGATATCGACTCCGCACGAGCTTGACGTCGTCGAGGATTATCGTACGGTAGCTTTCTACATATTACAGCTTAGGCAAACTGGCAGGTTCGTTTGACTTTTTGTGTTCTCTAGATAGATATGTCTCATAATTTAAATTAATATAACTAATGTTCGGTTTTTTTCACAGGTTGCCACGAATCTGCGATAATATTTGGTGTACTACGAGTCATGAAAAAATAAATTGTTTAATGTATTTCAATTTTCAACTTACCTTTCCTCAAAATTTAGTATTAGACAGGTTTTTTTTCTTTGATAAAGAAGTCTTTTATAACGTGTATGTAATGGATTTATTTTCTTTGTACAATTATTTTGGAAATCATAACACTTGTGTTAGCGAATTATCCCGAAAGACTTGCTTTCTCGACGTCTTGCTGGTGACCACACAATTCGGAAGGCACTGGCATATTTAATTAATCAATGTACTCAATCAATGATTCAATCAATTTATTTATTTTTACTCTATCAAATGTTTTTGCATTACTAAAAAACTTTGAATGCTTCCAAATCCATCGAATACGCGGAGAATTACTAGCTGTGCGTTGTATTGAATCAGCTGATTCGTAGCTGCCTCGGGAAGTTGCCAGCTACCGTTGGCGTTGGGCTCGATTTTGAATTTCCAACTTCAGGTCACTGGGAGAAAGTAAATTGCGTTTTCCCAAGAAGCTATCAACGATGAAACGACGAAACTTGGCATACGTTAGTATCAAACGACAATCAAACGATATCAAAAGAAAAAAGTTGAAAAAGTTGATAAACAAAAAAGTCGTCGGCTATCTTTACGCTCGAGTTTGAATTTCGTTTTTCCGAGAAACTATCAACGATCAAACGACGATCAAACGATAGCAAAAGGAAAATATTGAAAAAGTTCAAAAATACCAAAATTGCAATAGTCAAAATTTTCGTGGTAAACGGTTAGAAACCATCTTCAGGTCACACTGGGAGCAAGTAAATTGCGTTTTCCCAAGAAACTATCAACGATCAAACGATGAAACTTGGCATACATCAGTATCAAACGACGATTAAACGATAGCAACAGGAAAAAGTTGACAAAGTCGAAAAATATAACAACTGGAAGTACCAACGTTCACCAGTAAAAAGTCACTAGGCCAGACTTGGCGAAAGTAATTTGGATTTTGTGAACAAACTATTAACGATCAAACGATTATTTTTAACGATCAAACGGTATCAAACGACGATCAAACGATTCGTAAAAAAAAAAGTTGAAAAAGTCAAAGTCGGTCGGCCAACTTTATGCAGCCATTTTAAGGCGGGAGAAAAATGTGGCGTGCATCGCCAATGTACGGCGATTGCAGGAATCACACGACTTCAATATGGCGAATGTGAGGGACAGTGATACGTCGTTGTGGCTGCATAACAAGTTAGGAACGTCAAATGATAGTTGGACAGGGAGCTCGATTTGTTCGCAACTCAATGCCGAAGTATTGCGAAACATCAAGGATTGTTTTCCAGATCTTCAGACTCAAGTCAAGCTCAAATTATTGCTTTCTTTCTTTCACATACCTAGACGAAATGTCGAGGAGGTAAGTCACAATTTTTTCTCCGTATTGTCATGGTTCGGGTTAAGGACAATACATTACGATTATTACTCTCAGCGTTATATCTTTTAGGCTAAATTGTTATAATGTGTGTACAATTACTCCATACTTAACCTCCGAATAGTAGTAATTCATGTAAAGATATAAATTTGTTGACAACGCCATCTACCTTGGTGTATTTATCGAAGTTAATGTTGTGTCAACGAACACTGTTTCGTTAATTTATTACCTTTTATGTAGGAATAGAGGTTGACTTTTCATTTTCAGACTCTCTAATGTTGAATCAATTTTAAATTCAATAATTCAGAAACGCGAAGATAAAGAGATTAAATACTCCTTATTAAAAATAAGGAGTATTTAATCTCTTTTACATTTCTCGGTCGGGGTGTGAATATTTTGAAGCAATAGTACACCGCATGCTGAAATCTATAATATGTCTTATAGTGGCGTGCGGAATTGGAAGAAATCATTGAGGTGGCATCATTGGATAGTGAATTGTGGGTTTCCATGTTATCCGAAGCGATGAAAACATTTCCAGCCACTGGCTCGTTGAATACAGACATCACAGATCTTGATGAACACAGACCGATCTTCGGCGAACTTGTAAATGATCTGAGAAAACTTCTGAAGAAGCAGAATGATCCCGCTATGCTTCCATTAGAGTGTCATTATCTCAATAAAACGGCACTTACTTCTGTAGTTGGGCAGCAGCCTGCACCCACCAAGCACTTTACACTGAAAAGGAAACCAAAAAGTGCCGCTCTTAGAGCAGAACTGCTTCAGAAAAGTATAGATGCGGCGAACAATTTGAAGAAGCACACCACACCTACCGTGCCTGTGAGAAGTAGAGGAATGCCAAGAAAGATGACCGATACGAGTAAGAGTCGTTTGACCAGTATTACAGCTAATTTTAAGAAAATCTATACCATGCATATGTTATTTCTCTTTTCAGCACCTTTGAAGGGCATACCGAGCAGAGTGCCAACAAGCGGATTCCGATCGCCCGCTCTTACGCCCTCTTCCATGTCAACGAGAACTCCTATAAGCAGTAGAATACGAAAAGATGGTGGTATTAAACTTCTCGACATAAACGAACAGCCTCTTGGTTATGCGCAAGCCAAGAAGCGAAAGCGCATGATGGAGTTGGAGGAACAGCAGAAGAAGGTTGCTGAAGCACAAGCAGCAGCGGCAGCCGCTGCTAGTGCAGCTCCAGCCACGCCAGAAGTTCCAACGACGCCTGAATATGCACAAGGTCTTGCTCCTATAAATCCTCCTGCAACACCGGTAACTATTGCAACAACCGCAGCTACATATGCACCTACGAGTACAACTGCAACGGTGCCTCCTGCCATTACACCACAGACTCGTAAGTTGCCTCCATGTATCCTTGAATGATGAAGTAATATCTCCAGTGGAATAGAAAAAAAAGGGTTCATATGCTGCAAGTGTTAACACTGATTGTGCAGAATCAATTGTATCTTTAAATCAGCTATTCCTTTTCATTCTAATAGCAGCAACACCAACTACCCCAACAACACCAAGTACGACACTGCCGTTGGCTACACCAGCTGCTCCCACCCCTGTCGAGACTACCCCCGTTGGCATACAAACTGTACGTCCAGCTCAAACCGTCACACAAATACGTATACAAACGACTCCCCAACCAGCCAATGCTGCTGCTAATACCAGAAAAGGACTATCGCTCACGGTTGGTATTCCCACGATCCTTTGATGCGTTGTGCTTCTTGCATAAACAATTA
Source organism: Netelia virgata (assembly GCA_951802705.1). Lineage (NCBI taxonomy): Eukaryota > Metazoa > Arthropoda > Insecta > Hymenoptera > Ichneumonidae > Netelia > Netelia virgata. The sequence continues at coordinate 25,812,321 of OX637865.1, forward strand.
CATCGTATAAACGATTTTTTTCTTACGATTCTCTTCTTATTACAGCGAGAACAAATGCTCGAAGCTCAAGAGATGTTCAGAACAGCGAATAAAGTTACGAGGCCAGAAAAGGCACTTATTCTTGGATTTATGGCTGGCGCGAGAGGTGGTTTTTTTTTTAACGTTCCGAATCAACCCACCACTGTTCGACGGTTCAATCATTGTAAATGGCTTCTTTTAATATTTCAGATAATCCATGTCCGAAGTTGGGCAATATTGTTACTGTGATGTTGTCGGAGAATATCGAGGATGTCGTTCAACCGGACGGTACTACCGTTGCCATGCTCGTCGAGACTCATTTCCAAATGAATTATACGAACGGTGAATGGAAACGGATAAAGAAAAATCGACGAATAGTCACAGAGGAATCTGCCGCTACGACCGCGATTAATGCAAGTGTTGGAACGGCTTCTGCGGCTACGACCGCTCCAGTCCCAAGTGCTACTGCTAAAGCTTCCAATTAAGTTTGACAAGGTTTGTCAGTTCTCGGTTTTTGATTGCTTGTGTTTAAGCTTTGTCACTATTAAAAAAATCGACGCCAATAGCTTAACTGCCCCACATCGCGATTCTTGTGACTCGTGAAAAATTAGTCCGAGATCATCGCCAATTCGTTAATCTGGATATCGAGAAAACTTGGAAAAAAATATCACAAACATTCAGCGGGAGTTTTTAACGGCTGGATGAACCCTATCTGCTACTGCATTAAAAATGGCCCAGATTAGAAACGTTTGTAAAAGTGTAGATAAGTAGGAGAAAGAAAAGGAAATCATGAAAGAATAAAAAAAACTACGTTTGTCCCGGCAGAAATGATTCGAATTTGTAAAAGACTGCCTGTGATGGCCATTCGTTCAGTTGAAATTCGTACGATACATCTCAAAGTAAAGATAATGAGAGAGGACAGCTTCTGAAACTATCATTGCAACGATTATGACAAATCAAGCCGCAATGACGTATATATTTACACACTTAACAGATATGAATATAAGGCTCTTATAACATTGTTATTTGAATAAAATATAAATATATTGATTACCCAGTGGTTACCGTAGTATCTTACCTAACAATATATCCGGAATTTGTTGAGATCTTTGCTAGTAGTCGTTCGAGTAACGACAAACGAAGATATTGATTTGTTATTTCACAAATACAAACGAACAAAGTAAGGATGATAAGACCGTTGGTATTGCCAGAGAATGCGAACCGGCTGTTGAGCTCCAGAAGCTACGTTTCAGACCTAAAAATAGAGAGAAAGAGAGAGGGAGAGTCACATCAACACGTCCGATTCTTTATTCGACTTATGTCTCAATTTCTTGGGTAGTACGGAAATAGGATGAATATACTTTTGTCGTTTGGATCCCGCGTTCCACACTGTCTGTAGCCCAATTTTGTCTTTCTTTTGGTGTGGACATAGCCTGGTATACTCAGACTTGGCTCATCGAGACGCCCCGTAGAAATAAGTTTGCTGAAATCCTTTTCCAATCGATTGGCAATAGGACCTGAAAGTAAAAAAAGATCATCGATCGGTTTAAGTCCTGTACGAAAATCGAGACGGCGAATAACCGAAAAAATGACTCATACCTCTGAAGTGCAACAAGAATTGTATACATCCACCGTTGTGAAGAGTCTTAGTCTTTCGATTGTCAATCGACAACATCCATTCCGGAATGCCCATCACTTGTCGTACATCTTCGAGGAACTGAGCTCTGAAATATACATCGCTCACGATAAGACATCTCCGTTGTTTAACAAAATTAATGATTTTTACTCACGTTACGAATCGCGGTGGGCGTCTGATATTTGCGTATTTCACGATATTATGGTCGGGCTCGATGTTGGCACATGCGAATCTTTGAGATCCAAAATTCTGATCCTTTATAACGATAGATTTTCCCAAGGCTGAAACTGTACCTTCGAGTGGAAAATTTGAGTCCACGAAAACTCTTCGTTGCAATCCGATATCGATGGGTCCTAAGCGCGCCGAAAGGTCGCCCACGTAACAGCGCAACGGTAAATCCGGACCGCATTCCTGTCTGTAAAGATCTTCCTGAAAAGAGAAAATCAATGTGAAACGGCTAAGACTGAAAAACTTTTTTTATATTTCGGGTACGACGAGACCGAAATAAGTGCTTACGTTCAGGGGATCTGCAAGTTGTGTATAATAGGGATTCCACAGATATCCACCCGCGACGCATCGCGTGTCTTTCACTTTGACAGTAGCGTCAACGCCTACCGGATTCACGTAGATAGCCCAATTATGATTTCTAGTCTGAAAGAGTCGTTTATATACTAAAGCTCGATCCGTATTCGATGTTAAACTGTATTCTTGATACTATGCTGCCGGGTCTGGTGTGCATATACGTACCACATTTCGATCGTGATTCCCAGGATGACGCAGTTTAACTTCAATCACTGTTTCGCTCTGACTTTTGTCCTTGTATATTAGTTGAGTCTGAAATAGAATCGTTCAGGTACGCATGAGAAAAGATAAGAGTCCTTGGAAGTTCGCGATAACTCGACGAGTTATTTTTTCATCATTACCATTTTTATGTATCCGTGTGCAAAACCGTTCGGATGATGAAAGGAAGCGATAGCTCGAAGCTCTCGGGCTTCGGATGGCGAGTAGCCTCGTTCGATCGTTGAACATGCCCATCTAATTTAAACAAAATATATACAATAAATATTAGATTCATGATCATGGTACTTTTTTGAATCTATCGACACACTAACCATACGCCAGTGTATATTTTCGAGTCGTAGATAGGTGTACCTAAAATTCCTCTCTTTTTTGTGAATAACGATACTTCTTCCTAAAATACTTCGTGGACCAAAAAGTGGTAAAGTAGTTTCATTGTACGACGTCGTATATCTCTTTCTGTTGTCGAGAGTGCCCCATTTTCCACTGAGATCTCCCAGCTCGTACTGATCGGCGGTTCCTTCGCCAGGTACCGGTGAGCTCTCGGCACTTACATTTTGTGGATTGAATCGACCATACAACGTGGTCGCTTCACAAGGAAATTCCAAATCCATTTCGACCGGGGTCTAGACCACAAGAACAAGAACAACAAATAAATAATATGTAATTGTACGATCGTTATTGCAAGGTTAATGTATTCACCATATGAACGTGATACTCGCTGGTTATTCCATTCAATCCTTCGAGCATAGTTTCCACATCGGTAACATCGTATTCACTCTGTTGAATGAATTCAAATTTTCCTCTCAGTGTCGTGTCCTCCCCATTTCCAAACCAGTCTTTCGCAACAGCTTTTCTCCTATAGATTCTGCTTATGCTGCAGACATTGAACATTAATAATTCATTATTTTTCAGTGAATCAGCGGAAACGAATAAAATCAAAGAAACGGCGAAGATGGACAATAATTACATGGAACATGCGAGTCTTTCACCCCTAGCGACTGGCCCATGATCGTCGTAAAGTACCAAACTTTTGCCAAGGATACTGTGGGGCCCTGAGAGAGGCAACGATGGATCGGTGAATAATTTTCTTGTTAAGCGAGGACCTTCGAGCTTTCGCCCGGCGATCGAGAGAGTCCCGTGTCTCGTTAAATCGCCCACTCGACAGATAGTCGCTTGATTCGCTAAACAACGTTCCGGATGATCCGGGTCCCAATTGACCTGCGGACAAAGTATACAAGAAAATTGTTACAATCGATTCTATGACAAAGGCAGTTAAAATTACGAGAAACGCGGCGTACCTTGTAAGGATTGTAAGGACTTCCGGTACTGAGACATCGACCAGTCCAGTTGTAAAAATCCTTTCCCGGGGGATGATCATGAATCATCCATCTGTACAAGCGAGAAACGACCGGGCCATTTTATTCGGAGATGAATTAACTAAAACATCGATTTTTTTGTCCGCTCTAAATAACAAAGAACCGAATTGCGGGGGAGTCGAAATAATCGAGGAATCACGATACCTGTGCTCGGCGGAATTGTTGAGGGCACTGCCGTCACCGTGAACAAGATTCTCGATTATAATCGTCGTGTCCGAATCTGGCTCGTTTTGGGCCTGACGGAAGATCACTCGTCCGACTATCGGATATCGGAAAATCGCATGTGCCGTTATCATAGGCATCTGACCAGCGTTTTGGAGTAATTGATTAGACAGTGTTCCACAGACCCACGGAATTACTCCCTTATTATCGGTCTCGTTATACCTGAAGATTAAATTATTTTTATGAATATTAACAAGTTACATTCAAACGCTAGATCTATAATGCAACTGGATATACTTCTGGAGAACAAGGGAACGATGAACGACGCTATTGATTCCCGAAAGTGGCAGATAGAGGTCCCAATATAAACCGGTCAGTTTTGCACTCCCGGGAAGTATGTCGTTATGAGACGAGCCCTCTTTTCTACCTTGAAGCTTTCCTGAGAGATCACCTATCGAATATTGATCCTGCGTGCCCAATCCTATAGTCAAGATCAAACAACGAGAAAAATCGTTAAATCACGACGTTCCATCTGCAGTGATTGTAATATTTCGTTTTACAAATTTGTTCGTGTGATAGATATTATAGCGGTTTATAATTATTCATACCAGGAGGTGGAGCTGTCTTAAGGTCGACCTTGGTCGGATTATACAGATCATTCGATGTCAAACACGCTTCTTTACTATCCTTTTGCGTAACAAAATTCAACGGGTCGGGTGGCAACTCGTGAATTTTGTAGGCAGCAATTTTTGTCGCGTATCGAAGACGAGTTTCAAGATCATTGACAGTGTTCAATGAAATGTTCACCCACGTTGGATCGAACGGGGTTTCCTGAGAAAGAGTCACTTCGCCCTTGATACCACGAGAATTGATGAGAGTCCTGGAAAGCGATAGACCATGAACGTCGAAATTTTTTGTAACAAAAAGGAAAAGAGGAAGTACGACACTTTACTTTGCCAGCGAAGATTTTCTGTGCTTGATTTTGGCGCAAGCGAGGAACGAGTCCGTGTGAGTCGGATGAAATATTACGAGATACAGAGAACGATGAGAGCCTAGAAGATCCGCCGGTAGAAGAGAGCTTTGTGAATCTCTGTACGATGTTTTAAAACTTTTGCTCATGTCCACGGCAATTTTGAGTTTTCCAAGACGCGTGTCAACGTCGCCGATCGAATTTCCTCCACCTACGCCGTCAGGATCGAAAACTGCCTGAAGAATGTTGCAATCGTTCTTGTCTAACGAAACATAGACACAAAATATTTAAGGCAATTGTTCCTAGCTAAATATTGTTAAAAATTTGCGACGAGCACGCCCTGGATTTCATTGTATTATTATTATTTTTTTTATTACCTTTCCCCGTGTCGAATATATCGGTAACGTATATTTTCCAATAGTGCTCGGTGAAATCGACACTATTCAAGTTTTGTTTCGATACGTGATAAAGATCGACGTACGTCGTTGTGTCGGTCGTTGAATCACCGGCGTGACCACCCAACCATCTAAACCACACACTACCCGCTATCGGCCCATGGAATCTGGCTTCTGCATTTTTTTCTGCATGTTTCTCGAGTACCTAAAATCAATCATCCATACTCGTTTTTTCTCTTTCTATTTTCTCATATTATTTTCTCTTACACTCGTGCTACTTAATTTTTTACACAGAAATCATGTATTTTTCAGCGTTTTAGTATTCGATTATTTAAAAAATATTATTCAGATAGATTTGCTTATTTTATCACCGTAATCGATGCGCAAATTCTTCGCGAAGAATATGTGTCGACGAGCAACAATCCTTTGCCCCAGAGTCCTTTGTCGCCAGTTATACCGAGGCCGGAAACTTCGACGACGCTCGATGCGTTTCCGGGCAAGACTAGTGGGCCAACCAGTTCCGTGAGGTCGATTATACTTAAATAGAAAAAATACAATACAGAAGGCGTTCTCTATTGATAAATTATGGGACGAACAGTTAGAAATTAGAGAAATTTGAATTGAAGAATGTCCTCACGTTTCGCCGAGATGACGATCGTCGCATCGATTTTCCACTATCGTATAATCAACCGGAAATCTAGTCACCGTCCATAGCCATTGTTGATCCGGATACTGCAGAGTCGCCTGAAGACCCAAGCGAATTTTTAGGGTATTCTCGCTACGTTGCTCGAATCGAAATTCACCGTGAAGACCTCCGGAAGATATATAAGCTGCGAGTCTCAGAGCACTTCCGGAAGAAACTGTAAATAGATTTTTTTTCGAAGAATATTTTTGGTTGCTCGTCGGGAAAGTGGGGGGGGGGGGGGTTTCTTATAAAAGGATGTTTGTTTTTTTAATTAATTTTCCATGTCAATTGTTTGAAAAATATTTCGAAACATATTTAAAAAAATATAAAAATATATTATCCGGGCGTAAGCGAATTATCTTGTACCAGTTCAGCCACTTTCTGTTTTTCTACGTAGAAGAATGTTTCAATCTGGAGCACGTATCTGGAGATATGGGTTTAAAATTCGATCGTCTCAACTTACCGGAAAGAAGAAGAAACAGTAGCCACCGCATTTTTATCCCTCGAGTCCTTTGACCCGTGTCAGGGTGAATTAAATTTGGATCGAATCGAGAATGGAGAATGACAAAGTATCGAAAAACGTTATGTCGCAGTCCATAACGCGCCGAATGTCCGATAGTCTCACGAACGGTGATTCAAGGCGGACAAACGCAGCTCGTACTTTCTTATTTCTCGGGGGGACTCACCTCGAGAAATAAACCTGCTATGGTGGGAGTGAATATGGGACCGATGATCGTAGTGGGGAAAGCCACGATGGGTCAGACGGGGGAAGGACCTGACTCGAATATGAGAACGTTTTACGTTCCCCACATTCTCGATACACTCGAGCGGACTATGGTAGAAAGAAAAACGGACAATGTTCTTTTTTTTTTACACATTATAGTATTGTTTTCATTTTTCCACTTTTTGACCAATCGTTTTTCACAAAACAATTGGCACGATTTGACGTTTCCTCAACATTAGTGCCCGATAATCTTTCCGCATAACGTCGTGACCTTTGGCAATACAAAAATTAATCGTCAATTTTACGAATATTGGGAGAACACAATGGTTTGGAAGCCGATACAATTGAGATGGGTCGTCGATTTTTTGAAACCTTATTTTTCTCTAGATCTTTTCCCAAAATTTACACGATATACGGTGCAATATATTGGTAGTTTCATGGGAAGAGCAGTGTAAGAACATTTTTATAATATATCGTCGATATGTTAAGTTCGATAATGAAACAATATTGCTCAAGTCATGAGTTACATTCCGAGTGAATTTCCGGTTCTATTTCAGTCGCTGCCATCGTGAAATCGCAACGAAGAGATTGCACAGACGTAACACGTGCAAACTCGAAAAATACCAAGAAAAATCCAAGGTCGCATCTTCAAAATGTGTCTGCAGCAAGTGCACGTAAGTTGCATAATGATTGCATTACTTATAGATTCGTCGGAAGTACATACGTAATAGTTTAAATTTATGACTACCAGGGGTTTCCGCTACGTACAGAAAAAGCGCGTCATCGAGCCCGATTTCCTAGCAAATCTTGCTTACAATCAGCGAGTATTGAAAGACAAGGAAACGTGAGTTTTGCAAGCGCTTGTAAATAAAAATAATTAATTATATTAGATGAAAATTGGGAACTGATACGTGTTTTTTTTTCAGATCCGTGGATGAAGGGTACACCGAGGAGGTTGGGTGAGTAGGAGTTAAAGATTCAGGTGATGCATTCGGTGGGATAAAAATTACAAGTTCGGTATATTTTCCTGGCAGTCGTTACTCTGTAAAGGAGAGTAGATTAGAGTCTGCTGAGCTAAACCCACGGGAGGATCACAGAGACCTTTATCTGATTGTTTATACGTCGTATCTACTGTTAACTTGGATAACATTCGTTACATTCAAATTTACCCTCGATTTCGAATGGTTTATCCATCGGGAACCGGAACTCAGTTGCACCTGTTGCTTTCTGAGACATCGAATGAATATCTGAGTTGCTTTATCGCACGTGCATTAAATTATGGTGTAATTACTCTTCTTAATGTAACACAAAGACGAAAATCGTGCCTGAGCAACAAATAACGCCTTTAGAGGGGCCAGATGCAAAAGTTTCCTCCAAGATTTGGACGTTTGCATCAGATGGCTGTAAGACATCTTGTAGGCATCTTAATAACGTACTTCATTTTCGTGTTGACTGATATTTCCTTTGAAGGGAAATAACGTTGAGCCCCGGTGAAACATGGTGGAACACAGTCGTGAATCATCATAGAAGCATGCCACCGTTGTATCGAGGTCCTTTGGACAGACCCACTAGATCCGAAAATTCTTCAGCGACTTCAGGTTTTCGTTCCGCCACATCTGATATCTTTACTGAAGCTATCGAATTGTCGAGAAGCGGTACACAGCTCTCTGTAAATATTGGCAAGTGCGTGTATTAATTATATATATATTTTTAATAATTAAAATTCCCATTGTTTTGACGTTTCCTGATTGATATTGATTGTTTATTTGGAAAAACTATTTTTAGATCTTGCGCCGACGATATGCCTTGCTTATCGAATAGAGGAGAGGAATCTAAATCAGATTCGAAGATCATGAGCTGCACAGACAAGTGAGAGACCAAATTGACGAGAGAGATAGTTTGTGACGAGTTGTTTAGAGCGCTCGCAGTTAGGAGTAGGCGTTTGAATATATTCTCGGTTAACGCGGATCTTTTCTTTTTCTTGTATTTTCATCAGGTCATATTCGGTCGGACCGCGTACGACTACGAGAAGCGCATCGATCAACGCTATGCCGTTGGGAATCTCGCCAAAAGAGGGACGAAGCTCGTCGTTGCCTTTGAAGCGCCACTTGGACGAGAAGAAGAAAAAGAGCAAGAAGAAGAAGAGAAAAACATCTGTCGGGACAACGAGCCACGGAAGCGATTGCTTCAGCACGTGCGTCAAGTGTTCGCGAATATTGTCGAGGGCGATTTAAAAAAATGTACAACCCAATTTCGAGGTTTCTAACGTAAAGATATGATAACATGGTCGTGTCTTGAAGTCAAGACAAAGGGGAGTTAAGCTCGAACTGGCTGGCATACCAAAAAAGAAGGTTCGAAATCTCGGCGAAGAAAATCTCTATTTTTAGGAAAGCCACGTGCTATGCGCATATCTGAAAAGATTTCGGTATTACGAAACGGTTACCCGGACACATTGCCATAGAGTCGTATTTTCTTCTTCTGGTCCGTGGCGAACGATTGTGCGACGGAAATGAGAGCGAAGGGCTGGTCGCGCACGGACACACAAGTGACATTAAGGAGCGAGGGTATCTCAGGGAATTCGCGTATGCTTGCCAATAATATTATTACGGCCGGTTCGTTCGCCCCTTGGGTCGAGTTGGCGAATGGCACAAAGCGTTACCGAGGAGTCGTCTCCGTCTCTATCTTCGTGTGCCATTCGATACATGGCGGCTGGTCTTTTATCACTTTTGTCCTGGGGTGTTGGCTGACTAGAAGTCCCGTTCGCTGGCGTCGATGTCATGCTGGCATCCCCGCAACGCCACGTAATCGGAGGCGTCTCGGGACGATTATGCCGTTTGTGCGTTCTCTGCGTCGAGGAGAGAGCGTCTTCTATCGCGCGTAACCACCTCCTAACCGGCGTTTCGTCCGGTCACTCCCTTGCACGGGCACCCTTGACTTATATATTTCCTCTCTGCGAACAAGAGGAGGAAGAAGAAGAAGCAGAAGAAGATGAAGATGAAAAAATTGGAGAGGAAAGAGAGACAAGAGCACACGGGTTTCGCGTCCCGAATATCGGTATAGCTTCGTATTCCACACGACGGGCAAAAGTACAGTGGGGATAGTGGGATAGAGACGAGACGAGTGTGAGAGAGAATCGAGTCCCCGGCAAACCGTTTTAGTCGAAACCGAACGGGGAGTAAGGGCGCTCTATTTTGAGGTGGCTCGCACTAAATATGGTCAGATGGGCGCGTCAGAGCTTTATACACGAGCGGGCGAGCAGCCCCCTGGTTCTTGTGGGGGTATAAACGTTTGGTGGGGGTAGAACCACCGAAAGTTACTTAGACAAGTTCACCTCTATTGCTTGGACAGTTGGTTCCCCGTAACCATCTCGTACCATCCACTTAGAAACCGACTGTAGACATGGTAAGTAGCGTTTTTCCGGGGAACCGATCTAAAAGAAAAAAAAAAACGTTCAAATACGTGTGCGTACCGTCGAATTCGTTTTCGTTCCGTTAAAAGCTCGATGATTGCTCGATGTAATTATGAGGGATGTTAAAAAAAAGAAAGTAAAATTCGCGCGGGTTTGTGCTCCACGATGAGGCCAAACAGAGTTAGAAACGCGTCTCTGGCGACAGAGAGAAAATAATAATAAAATCGTAACTGTGATCGGTATTGCAAGGAAGAAATGGCAAGTGGTGTTCGAGTTTTGACAAACGTCGAACGATTGCGATTATAATACTGTGTAATATGAAAAGTTGCGCGTCAAGGAGACCAGTGCTAATTGTGATGACAATCAAGTGGAAAATAAGTGTCGAATGAATCCGGCGAAACGTCATTACGGTTGTCTTTTCGGTTTTAATGAGGGATACGAGTATGATCGATGAATCATCAGCCTCGATCGATTTGTCGTATAACAAACACGTCATTTATCGCACGGGAATTGATTTTTGGCAAGGTTCGCGACAGCAATAACGGCCAAGGCGTCAACCGCGAGGATAATCCGCCAAATTCTCGGGATGTCATCGATACCTACGTTCGCGCGCATACATATATTCTACTTGTAATATAAAAATATACAGTACGAGGATGAAATTACGTAATATCGGTAACTCGAGATGCGCATCAAACAAGAGAGAGAGAGAGAGAGAGATGGGAAGCGGTCGGTCGGTCGGTCGGTCTATATACGTCCCGGTGCGGCATAGAGCGTTTATATATCAACCACGAGCACCTCGAGGCCTATTCTATAATTAGTTCGCTGCGGAAAAGACGCCTCACCAATTTCCCGGTGCGCGAGAAGCGACGACTCGCTTTGCGCTTTCGTCGGTGAACGCTTGGCCTCTCGACATTCGCGTTTTCGGCTACTTTGCTGATACACGCCAAGTCCATTCGTTGATTATCTATCTTCGTTTGTCCCTCGTTGACTCGATCCCCGCGTTGACTCCGTAAATTCAGAATGGTTAGTCGTTGATTGTTCTCGATCGATAACAAACTGCTGGGCTCGGGTATTAACGACCACGAGAGACGTCTTGGTACAACTACGTTTGTGTCTATCGCGACCAAGTTTCGTCACAACTTCGAGACCCATCGATCCAACGTTTTATTCCAGTATTGGCTCGTTTTTCTTTCATCCTGATTTCGAACGAATAATTTGTTTTTCCAGGCGGATAAGGAGAAGAAGAAGAAGCCCAAGAAGAAGGAGGACCCGGCGGCGGCCGCGGCAGCCCCAGCCCCAGAACCCGAACCAGAGCCCGCGCCCGAGCCACCAAAGAAGGTTGCGACGCCCGAATCTCGCTCCGAAAGGGCGAGCAGCCGCGGTAGCCGAAAGGCTAAACGCTCCGGCTCCAGCGTCTTCTCTATGTTCTCCCAGAAGCAGGTCGCCGAATTCAAGGAGGTGAGAAAAACGACAATGGCCATGAATATCTTTTCCTCGAAATTGTTCGACGAGGACGATGTAAAAATCAACGACACTGACCTTTTCGCAAATTGCCAACGCATAGGCCTTCCAGCTAATGGATCACGACAAGGACGGTGTTATTGGTAAGGAAGATCTTCGCCAGACGTTCGACTCGGTCGGTCGTCTTGCGACGGACAAGGAATTGGACGACATGGTCGGTGAAGTTCCTGGACCGATAAACTTCACTCAGTTGCTCACTCTATTCGCCGCTCGCATGTCGGGAGGTTCGTACGAGACATATCCAGCTTGTACCCTACTTGAAACGGTAGGGTGCACGCGGATGTGTAGAAGACGATAGAGTCATGGTGCCAATGCCGATACCGGTTTATCGAGAATCTAAAAGACAAAGAACAACGGATTCAACAGCAATTCGTTGCCAAAAATTGTTAAATTCATACGTATCAAAAGTATATGCATTGGAGGTAGAACGATTCGTTTACATGTCGATTTTCATTGTAATTTTGTATCGATACGTTCATCGAAAATTAATTTTTATCCACTACCTCCTAGATCGTGGAATGCCAAATTGTCGTTTTCAAACAATGTCTTCCTCCCTGTGTATCACGAAATATGAAATGTGAAATTATTGTTTCGAGCACGTACCCCAAATTATCGAATATTCGTGATTAATGTGACCGTGTCGGTAATCGTAATTGTTAATCCGTTAGTAACGTTTCTCTCGGGATATTCCCTTGTAAATTTGTCAACATTCCAAGGTTTGTTGCTCTCGTTTTACGAGAGAATCCGAGAAGTGTTTTTTTTTGTTCAAATGTTAAATGTGTGTGCGAACGTGTTTCGCCCCACCCTGGCCCACCTCTCTATGTTTTTCCTATACTTCTGTGTGCACCTTACCGTTTCCATGATTCTCACTATGCCCCGTTGGCATGGTTACAGCAGGATCGGATGAGGACGACGTAGTCATCAACGCCTTCAACACCTTCGACGTCAACGGCAAAATTGACGGAAATAGGTATGACTAGGAAGAAATGTTTTTTTTTTCGTGCACAACATCCCCCTGATGGAATTAGCCTTGTGCTCATCGGTGCTGGTGATGCGTATCAATCGTACGATCTAAGACTTAGAGGAACTCTGCTGACTCCGATGACTGAAGCACCTTTTTCATATCGATCCGAGTTAACCGGGGATAGTCTTTAGCCCTGTGAACAGTCAATAGAGGCATAATCTCTAGTATGGAGACGACAGAGTCACTCTTGGCAAATTATTACGAAGAATCGTTCGTTACGAGCTTTCTTTCCCATTTTATCTTTTAGACTGAGGCACGCTCTTACCACCTACGGCGAGAAATTCACCCCGAAGGAAGTCAACGAAGCTTTTGACAATATGTACATTGATGACAAGGGATTTATCGATACGCCCAGCCTTATCGCCATGTTGACCGGAAAGGGCGACGACGATGACGATTAAACGGCTGGCCCCGCATCGTTTTCAAACACGCACACATAATCTCTCTATCTCTCTCTCTCTCTATCATTACAAGCAGTGTCTCGTTCTAACGGCAGGCCCGCTTGTGCCTCATGGACTCACAAGACATCAAAAACACACGTATGCGAATAGCCCTATATCGCCCAAAAATTATTAAAAACGAAGATAACTATGACATAACCGAGGAAAAAAAACATTGTAAACTGGATTATTCCTCGTTGAGATTAGACGAAATGATGAACTGTGAGATAATACGAACAATCTAGCGGGCGCGACTATTCGTGCATATATATATATATGCATATTATTGCTGTATCTATTTAGCGATCTAGCGTGTACTGAACCTGAGATAAAAAAGAATTTCCTCACATTTTTTTTTCGTAAGAAACTGACCGGGCCTACCGTCAAAGGAGGTTTCGCAATCCTTACACTATCGTTCATATAATAAAAGTATTTCAAAACACCAAATCGCCGTGAGCGTTGTTATTGACCTCATTTACTATATTTATGTATTATTATTATTATTATATACGTACGTTTAAAGCACGTTAAGGATAAATGGCAAAGAGACTCGAGAGTCAATTATTCTCAACCTTCAACAGTATTTATTTCTCTATTCAAACTTTGGCAAGATACCAGGAAAGCGCGAGCTCACCGTTCCGGTTAAGCTCGACACTCGATTGTAAATCTATCGTCGGTCTTATGATCCACGACGGTACTCGGGTAGATAAGCGAATATCGTTTTGCAAATAAAATATATTAAGCTTCATCGTTAAAGTATAATTTGCTTGCGATATATACCTATTCAATTATAGAATTATGTAACAGATTTCTGCCGAGGTATTATTGTCCATAGGTTGAAATGACTTTTTTCTTTTTTGTTCTTTCATGTTTTTTTTTCTCTTTCGCCGAAAATAGAGGTGCCCACCCGCACGTTCGAACTGCCGACCTCGATCTGGTAATAGAAAGCGAATGAAAATATTGTTATTTGATATCCCTAATAACAAGGAGAATGAACCTAGCTTTAGACTACATACGGCATGCTCGTAGTCGCTTGACATTCCCATGGACAATTGAATATCTTTTGTCTCCAATGCCGTGGCTTTGCACACATCTTCTCTACACTTTTTGAGAATTACAAAATCAGGGTTGGGACCATTCGCAATGTCATAGCCATAAGCGCCTATCGTCATGAGCCCAACGAAAGTCAAATTTTTACAATTTTCTATGACGTGTTTGACTAAAATTGGAACTTCCTCAATTTCACAACCGTTTTTTTCTGGAAAATCATGATTACTTTAATTTCTGCACCTCGATCGACGCACCAATAGAGAAATAATGACTAACCTTTTTCTTTGCTCGTATTTACTTGTACCATAACGTTGAGTTTGGTGTCGTCTCGTCTGAATTTTGACCAAGCGTTATCTACAGCTGTCGCCATTTTTTCGCTGTCGATTGTTTCGATGATGTAGAGATTCGGTACACAGAGGACTTTGTTTACTTTGTTGCGCTGCAAGTGGCCGATAAAGTGCCATCGTATATCTTTGCATTTTTCGAGAATACTAGAATTATTAGCTTTTTCTATCAACTCGTTGACATAATTTTCACCGAAATGATGTTGGCCTGCCTCGTACGCGGCAATTAACAGTTCCGGCGATTTTGTCTTGCTCGCTGCCACGACAAGTGGTTGAAAGTAATGAAATTCCTGTTGATCGAGATCGTCACTAAAGACCTACGTTGTTTACAATGGGTCGTTATTAAAAACAATGAAAACGTACCTGTGGTCGTTTAGAAGCTGCGATAGCGACCTTCTCCCTGACCAAATTGAGATTAGCAGCTATATCTGCCATTTTAGGGGTTAAGAGTCTTACGCTCATGTAATAAAAGAATGATCATTGATAAGAACGCAGCCGGCTGCATCTTATACGGGAACTCCGGTTATCATGTGTAATGATAAGACCTAACCGTGAGTGTCATCACAAAACATATGGAGCTGTCGTGGCGGCATCGGTGGGAGATTTCAGATTGATGATAATATATGAGCGTTAACTGATAACTAACCGAAGATCGACAGTGCAGGGACTCGACTGCGGAGTTACGATCAGGTACGGTGGAGTCGGCCGGCAGAACAAGCGGAACGGGAACCAGCTGATCTGAAGCGACGGCCGAACGGTGAAACGCTGGAACAAAACCGTAATGGCGAAGTAGGACCAAGCTGTCAAAGAATGCTCAGTTCTATTTTTTATTCAAGAGTCATTCGCGAAAGAATAAAATCAATTTTTTTAACACGGCCATTGCCGCGGTTATTGTCGATCAAAAAACGTAACTCGTAACATGTAAATTGGCTAAGATATGTCTCACGTCTGCGTACCCTCAATTCAGTGTCGAACCAACATCGCTCATTCTCGTTACTAACTTCTACATGCAGTTTTCATTCTTCATTGTACAATAACGAGTATTATATTCATTGGTAGAAAAGTGAACGTTTCGATACATTTTATTAGTCTCTACGGCAATGTATAACCGAAGACGCACAAATAACTTTACATACGTTAGCTCGTGTGTAAAGTACATGATATTTCTACTGAACTTTATTTTCTGGGTAAGTATCAGATATTTGATTGTTCGTACAGATTTTCGCCGATATAGTTGATCCGATCCTGCTTGCAGGAGGTTGGAAAGGAAATGAGTATACAGGAGGTTTGATCAACTTGTAAATAAATTTATGAAGAAATGCTTATAAACCATTGTTTGTAAATGGTTACGACTCAAGTAGTTCTGATAAAATGTACACAAATTATTCAACATATAGATTATCTCCAACTCCCAATGCATAATTCTAAAGTGATTCAAGTTTATAATTGTGTCACAAATCGCTTGAATAGATCGAATGAAAATCCGGTATACCATTTTTAGCTGAATTACGTATATATTTGTGGTCTTTGGAGTCTCCTGATAAAAGCAACATCATTATCTTCCTTATCACAGTTAATGTTGAATCACAATCATCAACATTATATAGAATGACGAATTTTTATGAGAAAAAGAAATAGAAATAAACGTGAAAGTTCAGAAAAGAACACTTAAAGGAACGAACGTTTTTTTAAATAATTTTTTCCAAAACGTAGGTGATGTCATTTACTTATAATATTAATGTCTGTAAATCTAACATTTAGTAATATTTCAATATCACTTCCACATCGGTGGCTACTGCTTTTTTTCACGACACCATGGTCTCTTGTAACATTTTTCAAATTTATATGTGGCAAATTTTGTCGAATAAAAAGTTGATCGTCTTCCTGAACCAGAAATAGCTTAGCTTCGAGGTGAGCCAACATTAAACAAGATAATATACATTTTCGGCTATTTATTTTGAAAGAGTACGTTACCAAAACTCAGCGTAATCTCATTCGCCTTTTCTAATAATAAACGTGGTTATCGAACGAACATTATTATAATTGACATAGTTTGTCATAGTTTTATCAACACTCCGACTGCTGTGAATGATGTAAACTCAAGAGCAACTTGTTTGTATTTCACTGCAGCTATTTGGAGGACTGTTGATTGGTGTTGGTCTTTATGCATTTTACGACAAATGGCAAGCCACAGGATCAGTGAGGGTGGAGAACGTTTACGATGTCGTTTTGAATATCTCACTCGTCATGGTGATAGCAGGAGGAGTCGTTTTTATCGTCAGTTTTGCCGGCTGCGTGGGCGCTCTTCGGGAAAATACATGTCTCCTCAAATTCGTTAGTAACTTATCTTACAGTGTCATATAATAATCGAAGACATTGGGATTTTGCATTATCGAAAGTTGGACATCCCTGATAACAGAGTGAGAACGATGTATCAACTTGTTTTAATCTTTACAGTATTCGTGGTGTCTATTGGGTTTTTTCTTGCTTGAAATGGGAGTTGCCATCGTCGGATTTGTATTCCCACATACATTGCAGTCTTTGTTGGAAGAATCGTTCACTGACAAAATCATCCAGACGTACAGAGAGGATCCGGATCTGCAGAATTTCATCGACTTTGGCCAGCAAGAGGTTAGAGGCTTCGTAAGAGTGGAGACTCACGATCCATGCCTTATTGAAATTCGTGGTAATAAGACTATCTTTATTTTTCAGTTCAAATGTTGCGGTTTGAGTCAAGGAGGTTACATGGATTGGGGAAAGAACGAATATTTTAATTGTTCTAGTCCAGGTAGAGAAAGCTGCGGCGTGCCATTCTCGTGCTGCATAAATACAACTGATATTTCCGTGAGTAAAATTTCAAATATTTTTGTAATACGTATTAATGATCACACTTTCCGACATACTCGCTCGTTAATTTTTCTTGTTGCAGAGTGGACTGGTGAATATAATGTGCGGCTATCAAGTCCAGATGCTTCCAGTTTCGGAGGCGAGTAAAAAGGTATGGACAAGTGGCTGTATCGAGATCGTGCGTAGCTGGGCCGAGAGAAATCTCTACACAATAGCTGGTATCGCACTGGGCATTGCGCTAAGTCAATTGTTCGTCATATATCTTGCCAAGACCCTCGAGGGACAGATTGAAATGCAGAGGGCGCGTTGGCGATCATGAGCTTGACCTCAGGCCACCTCCTACCGCTATCAGATAGAATCTCCCGCTGGCAGGCAGGTGGCCAATGGTCGTACACGCGGTCAAGAAGCCGAAACAAGCGCCAATGCACGTATGGCACTACTCGTCTTGCTCGCGATCGCTCTGTACGTCCTGTGCATTCTATCTTTAATAAGGCTCGCCCTTTATTTCAGGAATTACTTTCACATGTACATCGGCGCTGGTTAATTATCCAAGCTTACTGATTTATTCTCGTTGGGTAAATAACTCATTGCCGCGTACCGTGTGAATAATACTATCTGAAACATCGGGTCACTTCTTCCCACCCGCTCGATTGCCCTGGCTCATCTGTCTCTCTTGATCCACTTTTACCCATGTCTCGAATGAAAATAAGATGATTGCCGCCATTTTATTTCTTATGCATTTATAAATAATGTAACAAAAACGTGGATACATTGCCGAAAGCGTTACACTTATATATAACGATCAATTATTATTTTAACGGAATTAACCCATACTTATTGTTCTGTGGTTTTTTTTATAGGATAGTCATAGCCCTGCGATAAAATTTATAGGATAGCAAAATGAAATTATGAAACCAGATGTTTTTCGAGATCTTTTTATATTGGATAATTATTATTATTACATCGTATAGATTTATTCGGAGTCTCAGCTATCCAGGATTGAGACTAGCGTGTTCTATTTTTTGTTTTTATTTTTTTTTTCATTATTTTACGTCAGCTCTTTCTGAATAATCAGTATTCGAGAATTTGAAGACTCCCGGCGTGACCAACGTACAGAACCTGCCATCTATTAATTCACATATTATTGGATGTGTAGCTATTTTTCTAGGTGATAAAAACACACACACACCCATACACACACACAGCGTCGAGGTTTGGTCGAATGCCTACGCGAAACTATGAGTTTTACTTCGAAAGCCATTTAATATTTCCACGATGTAAAAGTAAGTGCACCGATAACAAGAGAGAAAGGGAAAGGAAAAGAAAAATAAGAAAAGAAACGAAACCACGCACACAGCTTAAACAGCCGTGTCCATGTTAAACTCGCGCTTATATTAGCTCGGTGGATGAAAAAAAAATCACGTAGAAAACGATTGTCGCAATCGTTCGATGAATCTTACCGTCAAGCTCCTTTTCGTACTTTTAAAGATAAGCGATGGCCAAAGTTTCTCGAAGAAAGTGGACTAATTGTAAAACAGCCCCTCTATTAAACGTACCAGAGTCATTTATATCAGATGCTAATTTTGGTAAATCATCGAAGTTTTGAACATAAAGAAGAATAAGACAAACAAATTATCCACTGCACTTGATGTGCTGCGTGGTCAATACGTGCTTACACGCACTGTCATAAATTGCATGTTCTCCACATGCAGGATAACAAAATATGTATATAAAATACAAACATACTTGGTACACTCTATACATACTATGTACATGTAAATGATTGTCTAGATACCATAGGCTTGACTCCACTCTTAACGGTTCATTTCACTTACGATCTGCTTGATTATAACATGAACAATTCGGCTCATTCGAAAATAATTAAAAAAGACTCGTGATCTTTAAGCCGAGTTCTTCAAAACGTCCAGTGCCAAAATCAGTATAATTGCCTCATGTATGTGTTGACTCTATTTCTTTAATTTGATTAGAAAAATCTGACAATAATCTTATTGGAAATGTGCTGATTTTGTCTTTGAATGAACAGTGAGATATGTTCATGTGGACATATATAAATATGTTTCAATACTCAGTGATAAGTTTTTAATCGATTGGATGATTAAAATCTACAAAAGTTATATTATACACATATAGGATATTAACTAGTTTGGTATTTAACTAAGAATTGTTCTATGATGATGCGCTCACTGCGATAAATAAACTATTCAAAAAAAAGATAGTCTGCCAATCTTCTATGCTCTCAACGTGTATCGCGTACGTGAAAAGAGAAATTATTTCAAAACGAATCTAGATTGCAATTTCGTCCAAGTATCACGAGCATACCTTAGTTTTCGCACTGAAATGCAATAATAAATACCCAACAATGATTAAACAAATGTATAAATAAATAAAAACAAACCTTTAACTGATATTGCATTTTACAGCTACGGAGATGGTAGCTGTTCTGTTTTGAACGTAGACCTTATAATTGACCGTTCCGATTCCACGTTCCGCTCATTCCGAAGACGAAGTGCAGGCAGTTACCGACTGGTAACGTCGTTATTGCTGTCGGTCCAATATTTTGTGTCTAGTGTCGGTGCAGTCCTTCCAGCCTGCATTGTATTCCGTAAGATGGCAGTTCACTGGTGCTTTTGTGAGAATTTCGCTGAGTTTATTTTTTCAACATCCTCCTCTTGTTCATTATACCGAACTTAACTACCAATTAATTTAATAACTTAATAGTAATTTAAAAGCGTAAATTAGGTTCCCATATGAATTAAACACTGACCGATACGTACACGTTCGAACTTGTCAAAGCCGTCGCAACTTGAAAGTTTTTGTCGCTTTATAAATTTTAAGCAAATGGCAAGAAAACAAACTTACCTCTATCGATATAGGCGTAAAAACGAAATTTCAAGAATCAGCCCACTCGTTTATTATTAAGACGTCTGTATTCCCTGTCGAGAGCTTTTGATGATAAAATTACGAATGAAAATATCCGCTCTTCGTATCGGTAGTCTTATAACCCATAGGCCCCATGATTTCTTGACTTCGATTTTGTACGTGGACCTACAAAATATATCCCAATTCGTGAGACAAACTTACACATACTGCTGCTTCCAACAAAACGTATTTCAAAATTACAGCTCCGTCAGGTTTTGGGTCAAACACGATTGTCACCTCGTTTTGTTAAAATCATGAACACCTATTTCTCATAACCTCTTCTGTATTTGTGATACAGAAGAAAACGCGATCGGACTTAGCGTCAACAGTCTCATAACCTCCTGTGTCATAAACTCCTCCCCTAGTCCTGTGTTATTCTCTGCTTTAATTTAAGGTTGTTGCTTATAAATATTGGGGTAAAGAGATATTAATCTAAATGTTACTAGTAGTTAGGATATATTTTCTAAATATACTGAGATAAGGAAAATGGTGGTTAGTGGACTCGTTTATTAAATATTAAATTTTAAAGTTCACGTCAACGTTCGCTGGATCGCGTTGCTTGTATAGGGCGACGTCGTTCCCATTTTAGTTTCTCGCATATAACTTCCGTGTATCTGACGAAAATTACCTCAAAAATGAATATTGTGTGTGGAAAAATGTACAGAGTATTATTCCTAAAAAAAAAAAATGACAGCTTACCGAACTAATTAATGAGAAAGTATGAAAAATATGCGACCTGTTTACGAAAAAGTGAGGTTTATTGAGATGTTTGTAGTGAAACGTGGCAACGTCGGACCTATAGGATAGCAAAAACAATCGAAGACCTAACGTTGAAAACATCGACCGGCATCATACGCGTGGAAGACAGCTGCCGATCTGCGATGTCACTGCGTTGCCAAAGCTCGAGTTTATTTCAACAGGATTTTTAATAATCGAAAATGATTTTAATCATCGAAAAAATTCTCCGATAATCCTAATTTCTTCAAATAAACATATATGTCAATAATAATTATGATTATCTACCGTACACTTACACTTACCGTCAGTGTTACAAGCGACGAGCGATTCGAAATCGCGAACCGTATTTTCTTCGGCACTGAGCAACCAATCGCGTTAAATTTTTGAGGCTATCTAGATAATTATGGCAAAAAGTGGCTAAGAGTTTTTTTTCTCCAAAATATTTGCCATAAATCCCTCAAAATTTGAATGCTCTTGTGCCGGAGAAAGTACGGATTGCGTTTTCGAATCGCTCGTCGCCTGTAACACTGTTTTCAAAATTTTAGAAAACAAATATATTGAGCCACTTTTTGCCACAATTTTCTAGATACCCTCAAAATTTTTAACGCGCGGTTGCTCAGTGCCAAAGAAAATGCGGATCGCGTTTTAGAAATGTTCATGGTTTGTAACACTGACTCTCAACGTACGGGCTAAAAGTAACAAGTGCCCCAAGGAGGGCAAGGGGCAATCGCGCTTACTGGCACAATTTTTTATTATTAAAAACATTAACCCCTTACCGCATACTAAGCCATATTTGGCTGCTAAAACTTGTACGCAGTAAGGGAGACAAATAAAAGAGGTTTTCATTAAAAAAAACACGTTTTATTCCATCTCCTTCATAATTCATGCAATAAGGGATTAAAAAGTACCTAAATGACTTTGAACTTTTCTCTTCCTCTCGTCGTAACGAGAAACACGAACTCACCATTTCTCCTGCTGCGTACTGTAAAGTATATTGCATTGTATGAATTCACCTCGTCGAATGCCGAGGCGTCGACGAGAAGTTGCCGGAGTCTCGGGTCCTGGAAGAAGAGCTGTATGGCACTGGAGTGACTTCGTACCATATATTCATGCATATATGTATACATACATGTGTGTATAAGAAAGACTTTATTAAAATGTGGTGGGCAGCGCAGTGCGACATGCGACGGCTGCTCCCTTCTTCGCTACCGAAAGTACGAAAGCTCCCCCCCCCCCCCCCCCCCCGTTGCTCGCGACAATGGACCGTTCAATGCTACCTAATTCGCAACAATAGGTCCTTCAGCCATATATTAATGATTAGTACCATGACCAGCGGGAAACGTTCCGGAGCTGCAGTTCGCTGTCTTCATTCGTGCTATATATATATATATATATACATCGTGGACAATAGTACATCCCCCTATTCCTCGCTGCTCTGCCTATCCATGTAGCATATAGAGATGTAATAGAACTATAGGGTAGTAAGTATATGTATACAGATGGGCCGGGCCATCATCCGCCATGCGACTCAATTTCGGGATGACAAATCGCGCACAGAATCATTGTTCCCGACTATTAAGGTGCGGCCTGAATTTAATGGCGCCCATGATTTTCGATTAGGGTGTGAATAGCATGCTTATGAATAATAAGGATCGTTTCTTCAGACCGTTCTCTCTCTTTTTTTCTCTCTGCTCCCCCCTTCTCACCTTTGAGATGCGTGCCTTGAGTTTATTCATGGCGACACTCTTTTGTCGTCCGGTTTTTTTATATTCTTTTTACATTTTTTGTATTTCGGTTCGCATCTTTGAGCGGCCATTACCAAGCTGCTGGAACATGGTGGCTCGGGTTTCTAAGCGTAATCTCACAACCCTGTACAGAGCTACGAATTTCTTTTCATCCGGAAATATTTATATGCTGGAGCAACGGGAAAATTTTATGGTTTGGAAAAACGAGTGAGAAATTTTCAAACCTTTTTGATGCAGAGATGAAAGAATTGTTTAACGTATGATTATCTCGAATCGAGTGATATACAATTTATTCGTATATTTAAAATTACTCGGCGTGATCGTCGGATTATAGACAAATGATGATAAGATGCATGAATAAATTTCAATGAAACACTGAATGCAAATTAATCGATTTCAATGATCGATTAACTTCTTACTTTTAATTGATCATTTCGTATACTCGTACGTAACGAACGTTGTTCAATTGAAACAAAATTATTCGTAATAGTCGCTTTTACATGAATTCGAACAAATGTTTATGTACGAGCTCCAATTTGCGAAAAGGAAGGAGGAGAGGGCAGCTAGTAAAAAAATACGGAGCTAAAACTGACTGACGAACACGTACTTGCGTGAGACTTTCGACGACATCGGGTTCCTTATCGCGGGGAGATTTATTACTCACAGAAACGTAATGCAACGCGCGGGCGAGACGAAGCCGGGGTAAAAAAGCATGCGCTTGTACGAGAGTGTCACGCACGAATGTACATGGTTACATATATATGACGTACACAGGAGGGCAACGCGCGTACGCTCATAGGGGGTGATCTTATCTCGTTCTCCATTAAGAAACATCGCGACGTTATAATTCCCCCTCGTTGGCCGATTGTACCAGTCGACAAATGATGATTTATATTAATTTAGGTATCGCAAAACGTGCAACCATTAAACAGAACACGAGCTTTTTTCCGCCTCTGACTTGATACCACGTATATATCATTCATATATTCGTTCTCGTTATACATATTTATAGTATACAAATAATATATAATTTCAGATTTTTGCCTCGTCGTGGAGCAAATGTTCTTCAACGCGTTCCAATGACTTGACAAAAACTTATCAAATTAATTACACGATTTAAGCAATATTAAGCTACACGATGAGTCAAAAATCTAAAACTTTTAACGAGAATACGCGGACGACTAGATTAGTTCTATCGGAGTTTATCGTCGATTTTAATCGTTCCCGTTATTTTCAGTCATAGCGACACATTATTCTTGGACTTTGCCGAACTCATTCGGCATTTTAAATAAACATGGGAAATGTGAATTTATTATTATTTGTATCTATGACCACAAAGTATTATAACAAAAAAATTAAATTAAATCATAAAACAAAATGAAATACATCGTATTTGAGCAAAACGTGAAATTTTAAGAAATAAGTATAAAAAAAAGTTCATAACGCTGGTGTTAAAATGTTATCGATTACATCGATCTTGTATAAAAAATAATACTAAATTGTGTTAAATAATGATCGAATGAACGATTCGATTGATCATAAAGAGCCAGGAATTACGAGGCGATAAATCTGGAAAATAATGATAGAGCAGAGAGAGGACGATGTGCGTAGTGTGGGTGTGGGAAATAATGCTGTGACATGTGGTTACCCATGGCATTATATATGTACGGTCAATAGTGTCGCGACAGTTCGTTTCCCATATGCAACTGTATTTACGATACAATGGGCTTAAAATCGAATACCAGTTCAAACGATTTTGTCGCAATGGGGGGTTTTCTCGCTCCACGGTAATTCGCGAGCGATGCCTGTAACATTTTTATTCGTTACCGATCCGTGACGATGCTTGGCGAGAGGCACGCACAGAAATAACGATTTCGATTAGGCCGCATGAAATTTCGGTTATTAGCCGGAGGTGAATTTCGATTCGTTATTCTGTTAACGCACCCGGGTGTGTTGCGATGCTGCTTTCTTGGCAGGAGCCATTACTCTCTTTTACTCTCTGATCTCGGTATATATATATATATCGATAATGGTTACATACCGACGGCATTATAAATATATGAGTCCGTGTACAGACGCTGTAACGTATAATAGTAATCGATGTATGCCAAGGCAATACGTCAATGCCCGAAGTTATCGTTTCGAATGTGAGATATACGAGGAATAACCGTTCAGCGGATCGTAATAATCACGATGATGAGAAAAAGGACGATCAAAATACAAAAAAGAAACCCCTCCGTCTCGCGATATCGCGCGGTATTTATACATTAAAAATAAATACAATAATGCGATATCGATAAATTAAGTACCCATCATCGCGCGGTATTTATACATTAAAAATAAATACAATAATGCGATATCGATAAATTAAGTACCCATCATTATTTTATTTTTAACGAGTACAATATCGAGAACGTGCATCGACGCTCGTAAAGACGATAAAACTCCTCGAAACTCGGAGAAAATTTGTTGGAGGATCGTTCGACCTGAATTCGTTCTCTAACGAGAATCCTTCGCTTTTGTATATGTTTGTTCTTCCATTCGTTCCGTTCGAACATTACGCGGGAGGATGAAAAGCGAGGGTCCTAAAGTAAGGAAATTTGGAAAAATTTTCCGAACCGCGTGGTACAATGGAATCGTATGGGAGCAAAGTCAAAGTATTCAGCTGGTGGGTCGAGGACTCTTTGGCGGACCTCCCGCGAGGTTTGAAACTGCCGCATGCCCCGCGGGAACAATGACGAAAAGACGATAGAGAGCACCCTGTTAGTTGGAACATTAAGGGAGTCATTCGTCAAGTCATTCGTACAGTGGAAGAGGACATGTGCAGTTGGCCTCGTGTCGGAAAGCAAATGTAAATTTTCGCTCCTTAACACAGATATTTGAAGTATAGATTTCGTCAAATTTGTCGAGTCTGGATTAATATCGAGATCCATCGGGATCACCGAAGGGTTGCAATTACTTTGACAATTTTTTTTTTTTTTTGAAATATTCAGCTGGACGAGGCTAATGTAAAGAAAATCGTATTTACTTTCCAGTACCTTATTCCTTTGTTTTTTATTCGTATTTAAAACCTTATTCGCTCCCTCGTTTATTCCTATAACAAGGCATTATTGCTCTTCATTATCTCTTGTTTTATCCAAAACCTTGTGTCTCAAGAAAAACCTCCTTTCCGGGAAAGGCCCGGTGGCTGTCGCATCCGCCACTTTATTATTGTATAGCGACAGTACCATGCAGTAGTGGGTCCGACGCCAGAGGCACGAAAAACTAACGGTGCGCGCGAAAAAAGGGCAAGATTTACGGCATAAAAGTATCAGGGATGAGACGTGAGGCAAATACGAGCGGTGGATTTGTATTAGCGAGAGAGGGAGAGAGAGGGAGAGGGGGAGAGAGAGCGAGAGAGCGAGAGAGCGAGAGAGCGAGAGAGAGAGAGAGAGAGAGAGAGAGAGAGACGGAGAGAGGGAGAGAGAAAAGCGGAGAAAGATAGTCTTCCCGCTTTTTTCTCATTCTCGTTGTTTGTTTCTGTACTGCATTTCTTCTCTCCAATCGCTCGATCGTGATCTTCACCTCGAGATCTCTTTCTCTTCCTCTCGGGTGTATGTGGCTGAGGAGCGAGCGAAGAATTAACCGTGAGCGAGAAAGCTCTCGCGGAGAGAGGTCACACGCGGCAGGCAAGTGCATAATGATCAATCTCGTACGGTGCATACACCACAATTTTGCCCGTGGCGAACCTGTATAATATTTAGGCACTCACACCCTTGCGAAAGTTTTTCTCTTCTCGCTTCCCTTACCGTTCCTTTTGTTCGTTCGAGAGGAGAGATTCTTGGCTCCTCGCACGGCCTCTCCGTCTCTCTCGATCGTTTTCTACGTCCCACAAAAAAGGGACACGGCACACATCCTTCTGGGCCCGCGAGGACACCTGCGGCTGTCTTTTCTCCTTTTTTTCTCTCTTGTCGCGGGGTTAAAACCGTTACAGTCATCGGGCACCGATCCCACTTAATAAAGACATAATTCTACTCAGATAGAATCTACCTTCTCTCTTGTTAACCATTTTTTACGAGGGTCTTGCCGTGTTCCTCGTCCTTCGCTCGGTATGCCTCGCGTATAAACCAAAGTCGACTCGTACGTATTCCCATTCGAAGAGACGAATGCTAACCAGTCGGACTTTGCTGCTTTGTTTCCTCTTCTCCAGAAATTTACCGAGAGTCGATTCTTCCAAGTTCGCTCGGCCGGTGATCCACTTTAACGATAAATTTCACGAAAGCAACGAACCCAATCACGAAAGTATTTCGTGCTTTTTCGCACGGTATTGTCGTTGAAAAAAATGATTCATAGTCTTGCCAACATTTGTTATATCGTTTTTATTCGTGGCTCGAACAGTTCGATCGTTCGTCATCTCCGATTGACACATTCTCTCCCTCGCCTGCGAATATAGATCTATTTTGTTTTATTGTAGAGCACCACCTACGAAACTCTCTGCGAGTTCTCGCAAAAGCGCCCTGTAACAACAAGTTGATGAAAACGATTAAAACCTTAACGAGGACGATATGCGCGCCGAGAGTTCGAGCTCGGACCTGATGATGGCGCTCGTTAATCTCGGGCGAGCGACCACAGCGCCCTCTTCTCGACCGCATCCCCGTATTACTCGTATACTTTTGGTCCGCTGCGTCCCTCCGGGTCCGCCAACGGACATCGCGCCACTTCAACACTGGCCATACTTCTCCGTTATGCTTCGTGCGAGAGACAAAAGCGGAGCTATGTCACACATAAACCAGGACACGATGGTAAATTTTCTCAATTCGCATATATGAGCGTACGCGCACCCGAGGGAGCGCTCAGTCACGGGGACAGGTCCCCGCGGACTATACCCCGTGGTAAATCTGTCCTCGTGGCGTTAACTGCCATTTGGAGGGTCGACCAGTGAGAGAACAACCCCCACTCCGTGGGGGTTGTAATATTTTCCTCCATTCCGCTTTCGTTCAACTGTACACAAGAATATGTCGTGGCATCGGTGATCTCTGTGTACGACACGTTCTAAAAGGTTCGAACAAA
>OX637865.1:25840397-25867897 GCA_951802705.1 Netelia virgata
GTTTCTCTTTTTACCTGGAATCGATTTCTCGGCAAAGCTCGCGGATGAAACCCGATGGTTTGCGCCCTCTGCCTCTCTCCCCGCTGTACTAAACTTCGTAAGAGAAACACGCATATGTAATATTCCGTATGGGTATAGATGCTCGGCTAGATTAGCCTCGCGAAAGATAAGCAAACGAGCGGTTGATATAGACACGCCATCTGCAGTTAACCGCGGTCGCTCTTGACCGTAGGTTAACCCAGCCGGAGTTTGGTTTCCGGCAAGTCCCAAGCAGTTTTAGTGCATTCGGACTGGATCGTAGGTTGAAGGTCCCGAGGCGTAGTGTTCCTTGGTTAGCTGTTTAAGTGCTCCGAAACGTATAAAGTAGGATCGTGAGTGGACTAGAAGCATGCAAGGCATTGCTGGTGATAATAGTTTCACTACATAGAACTAACGTATATATTGAACGGTAGGAAAACGGAACTGTATAGTGTCAGCATCCCGTATACTGGAAATTATCCATTCGTTCTCTCTCTCTCTCTCTCTCTCTCTCTCTCTCTCTCTCTCTGTCTGTCTGTCTGTGCAAACTGCTTCGAACGGGTTGTGCACGTATATGCCTCTTTCTCTTTCCCAGCTCGTGTAGGAGGAGCTCCGCGATAAATAAAGCCTCCCTCGCGGCCCCCACGGACCTAAGCCCACTCGAGTAAGTGGTTATGCTTTTAACACGTGCTAGCGCTAAGCGAACCTTCCCCACCCCGTCATAAGTATCGCTCGTGAGTCTCTGTGTACGTATTGTAAAGCATGTAGGCATACGCGATACGTATAACAGGAACACCAGTCGTCAGCTACCATCACCAACTCGCCACTACTCACCACTGTGGGCCTTTGGAACGAGAATGGTACGCCTGCGTACGTCTGTACGAGACACACAGCGCGACCATTACCAACATCAGCGCCTCGTCCCCTCGACGGCGCGACCACAAACTATTTCGAACCCACCAAACTACCAACCTTCGCGAACTCGTACGTGGGTCCATAACGTGTCTACCACTCGCGAGAGTGAATGCGTTCTTGCCCGCCCTTCTCGAACACTTGCTGAGCACATACGTGGCTCGTTCTCTTCTTTTCTTCGGGTATTAGACGTAGTGTGGAGTCGTTTTGTACGTGTGCGTGTGCGCGCCTTGGTACAAATGTACGTACCTACATGAACCGTTAACGTGTGCTCCGGGTTGTCCGTAGAGCATTGAGCCGTGCACACGATGTACGCCTCTTGTGTATGTAAGAGAATGGGAAAAGAGAGATGGAGAACGACACGGTAGAGGTGGACGGGAAGAGAGCTCTTTTGCAGCAGAAAAGCGAACGAGCGAGCTTATTCTCTGCCTCGCTCTATCTCTCTCTCTCTCTCTCTCTCTCTCTCTCTCTCTCTCTCTCTCTCTCTCTCTCTCTCTCTCGTTGTCTCGCCGAGAGATGGGAGAGAGATGCGCGCCGACATAACCGATAAATAACATCGGCAACGAGGCTGTCAGACCCTTGTTAAATCTTGTGCGCTCACACACGCGCCCCCTCCCCCCTCTCTCGTTCTTACTCTTTTGCTCCCTCGCTCTCTTTCTTTCTCTCTCTTGTGCTGCACGTAGATACGTCGAAGTATGCACACATGCGCGTGTATATGCGTCGTCGAGAAGATAGTGCCACGAGCAAACGCGCCCCGTATTAGAATACATCTTTCTTCGTTTTTTAACGCAACCCCTCACTCGAGCATTTTGCTCCACATGGGAGTTACAGATGCCGAGAAGATTGGACCACTTTTAGGAAGAAGGTGTTCGGGGCCGTTCTCGAGCTCAGGAGTCGTGAACTAATTTCTGTGCGAGCGATCTAAGCAGAAGTCGATCTAGGTATATTGATTTTGAGCTTTTTCTTCGAACCGACTCGAGGTGTTCCGAATGGCGTTTTGCGAGTGGCGCTGCTGTCGCTGCAGCGATGTCTCGAACTATTCGCATATAGCCGACATCGTGATTTTCGTTGCAAAAGCAAGGTATCTACTTCGCGACGTTCTCGGTTCATTGCCGAGACGATCGCTCGCATTGCGAAACCTCGTTATTCTCCAACGTATGGATAAAGTCGAGAGAAATAGGATACATTCATTTAAATCGCGAATTACTTCGCGAGTTACGGACATGTAGCGAGCATTGCTCGGCTAGATAATCAACATCCGGAAGATCGAGGAGATGCCTACACCGCGAAAGACGCGGACCTTCGAGCAGTCTCCGGTTATGCCAGTATTCGCGGGCAGTTCAGTGAAAAAAAGAAGAATATCGCGAAGGACGCGGAACAAAAAAAATAGCAACGAGCCCACTCGCCTCAGTCATCGAATCAGCCGACGTAAACGTTAAAATTTAAACGGGGAAGAAAGGATCTCGAGAAAAACGGCGAGTGTTGGTCAGAAGTTGCCAACCGAGGCATCCGGTGCATATAAATTCGTGGATGCCCGAGTCGAAATTTTTTGAGGAATCAAGAATAGGCAGCATCGAGCGGACTGGTGAGGGTCGAGGCGAGGCTACGACGCATACTGGATGGTATATGCGTGCCCCCTCGTAGAGCCTCCAAAATGGCATAAACTTTACATTCGGGCCGAGCGGAGGTTACTGGAGGGCACATAGGCCCTACCATAACCGCCCGGGGAACCTCGGCTCGGCGCGCTCGTCCGATCCTTCCTGGCCTACCAGACCCCTCCTTGGGACCTACTTTTAAATCCCTCGTCCCCACCCCCCTCCTTCTGGACGGTGTATGGAGGGAGAAGCAGCAATTAATAGGAATTAATAATTTCATATATTTATGACAAATATCAATTTATTTTAATAAATGTTATTACATACAGTAGAACAACATTACAAATAGGTATCTGAAATAGAATTTGAACAACAGCCAATTAACTTTTAAGTGAATTTTCAGAAATTGAAGGTCCTCGAAAACGAAGTTGTCAAAACGGTTTACATCCAAACGTTACATATACTCCTTGTCCGGTTCCTTATATAAATCAGCAACCTGAAATGCAAAATAAGGAATTAGAAAAAGATTTAAAAACGAGATTTAAAAACAAAATAGAAATTTTTAATAAAACTTTAAAATTTCTATTTTTTTTCCATTAATTAATATATATCCCGATAGTCAAAAATAACACCGCGACATATGCTGTAATAATTACTATAACATTTTTTGAAATAATCTTTAATTACATTTGGTAGCGCTGAACATATGTTCATTCGAGTACATGTATAATAAGTTGATTTGTTTAAACAAATATAAAATAGATAAAATAAGAATAAAAATTGGACACTTCACTTATTCTAAATTTTGTTAGATTAATCACCGTCTCGTACATACAATCGAATGAACATATATACAATGTTACCAAATTAAATTCAGGATTATTTTGAAACAAAATTAAAGAAATTATTACAACACATCCTGTCTATGTTATATGCGTTATGCCTCAACAAAAAAACAATAGAATATATATAATTTTTTAGTTGTAGATATTGGGACGTAACTTGATTAAACTTACCGATGGCACGAAGATCTTGATCGTTACGTTCGACGACGACGACGGAATTAAAGATGCGAAATATTGAAAGAATATTTAAAATATCGAGATTTTGTTGGTGTTCGCGCAATGTCGAGGTTTATCGAGGACGAGTTCGTCGACCTTTGCTATACTCGATAAGTTCAGGAGTCTCGTGTCTCTCGACGAGTGAGACACATTGCCATTGAGCAAAGAAAGAAAAAAAAAGCAGATCAGTGACGAAGGTAACGGATCGTAGAGAAAACAACGGAGATATTTCGTTTTATTTCGTCCAAAAAACCGGCACTTGTCGCGAGAGGTAGCACAACACTGCCAAGAAAGAGCGCCCCGGCACCTCTCTTCACGTTCTCGAACTTTCTTTGTTTCCATGACAACGACGCTACGCAATTCACACACATAAGGGAAGAGAGTGTAGTCGGGTATCCACATGTACCGGCGAAGTAGCGGCCATATTTTTCTTAGTAATGTATATTGACATGCGATACTCGGCAGCGTCAGTTTTATGTATACGGCGAGGTAGCAGATACAAAGTGTGAATTTTTGCTGTCGTCGGACAGCGTTGGTATCGAGAGCGGGGTTACGGCGGGCACATTTTCGAACTTGGCATCGAGAGCGGCAGTACCGGAGGGCACGTTTTCGAACTTGGCATCGAGAGCGGCAGTACCGGAGGGCCCGTGATGCCGTCAGATTCGAGCTGGAGGCCACGTTGGCATCGAGAGAAGGCTGGCGGCCTGTGCACTACAAAGGAAATAGGCTCTAAGAGGCTAAGAGGGGCAGTGAAAATTTCGACTCGGGTGATTCTTCTTGCTTCGCCTCTCAGAGCCGAGACCGTTGAGCAGTTCGACTCGTAAGACCGTCTTTACCGTCCATTCTCAAAAGAATAGGCTCGCCGGAGCAAATTTACTCTCTTGCTCGCTTTCAGAGATAACGAGGCTTTTTACCGCTCAGCCGTGTAAACAAACTATTACGAATTGACGGGCTGCCGCGAGTCAAGCGTCTCGGGCTATTCGCCCGTGCGCTGTGGTTAGTAGCTGCGTCGCTGCCTGATGGCGTTGAATTGGCGAGTGCTTGCGCTCTCGCGCAAGTCAGCTTGCGCGCGCATGCGCGGTAGACGCCTCGTACTACAGCCGTAGTACGGCCTGTACACAACGTTCGTAACGGTGCGGAGCGGTTTGTGACGAAAAAACAAAAAAAAAAACGAAAAAAACAACGCGAGGCGTCAGTCATCGAAGGCGTCTTCTTCCACGAGCTATGGATCGTCGAACGCTACGACGTGTCGAGACTTCCACTTATGCTTCTCTTTCATTTTTCTTTCTCCTTCTCTCTCTCTCTTTCTCTCTTTGTCTTTATCTCGTTGTTTGCGAGCACTTGGAAATAATATTACTGGCTCGCGCGGCGCGCTTTTCCAACGTTTCCATGGCGGATATTATTACGTAGACACGGTGAGAATATAAGACGGTCTTCGGGAAGACCATTCGCGCTCGGGGGGCAACATCGAGCTTCCTTTATCTCTATCATCGTACAACTTTACTGACTGTCGTGTTTACAGAGAGAGCCACATTTTTCGCCGTTGAGACTACGTGTTAGGAGGAATTTAAGTGGCCACTTGAGGCAAGCGCCTTTTATGAATTCGTCGATGAATACCCGACCTCGGAGTTTCCTCCAACAGTTTCGCGGTCGTTAGCAGGCAGCTTCTGAAGATTTTTTTATGGTCGGTGCCATATAAATCGTTTTTACGTCGTTTGGTCGAGTATTTCGAATTTGTAAAATAATTGTGTCTCGTTTCTTGAAAAACAGGTAGCTTTATGTTTATCCGTCGAAAATGGCAAAAAGTCAAAGCGTCCATAAAATACGCGTCGTTTATTCGACTGTGAAATAATTTATAAACAGCAGTAATAGTAATCATCAACGGTAAGACGTTTAAAAAGTATTTTTCCAACAATCTGGGATACTTGAAAGCAGATTAATCGATTTTTGTATATACCTACCCGAAAGATTACTCGATAAAATTTTTGTCCTATTCGCTTTTCGTCCAGGCTGGCCCCTCGAATATGTTTCCCATAATTTTTCACAAAGGCGCGCCCTTAACCCGTGAATCTTCGCTCACAGACGAAAGGCCGTGAGCTAAAAGAGAAAATTGTTATCGTCATGAAAAAGTGTAGATGCAATTTTCCCGTATCGGGAGGGGAAAAAAGAGCCGAGGATAAAGAAAGCCTCGGGGAAAGTCAAAGTGCCGCTCGTCGTCAGCACCCCGGCTAAGTGGTGGCAAATTTATGTGTTCCTTCGAGGGGCAGGGGAGAAAGCCCGCCGCGAAATCTGTTTCGTATTAGTGGGTACACGCGTGCCGCGCATCTCGTTATATCGTACGCCTTTTTGAGAAAAGTGTGAAAAGAAGAGCGAGACGAAGCGAACGAACAAAATCTTCGAGACATTTTACAGGCGATGTCGACATCTGTTAAATACCATTACTTTCGTCGCTTTTATTTTCTCCGCCGCGGCAAAGTCCGTCGGCTCGTTCTTTCGGAATTTTTCACACGTGATATGTTCCATCGACGGTGATCTGCGCTCGAGAATGTTCGACACGAGGGTTGAATTTTTTTTTCGAAACCACCGTAGGAACCGGACTATATTTTCTTTATCGATTTTTGTAAAATTATTTTAAAACGTTTTCACACCTGGATGGATAAATGTACCGCCGATTGATCGAACATAATGGATATATCGATATCCTTTAAAATATTCCATATACGTTATACTTCTATCCAACCTGCACTATGAGTGACATATAATATACTACAGTGATATATAATATAATACATTTGGGATATCGCTTTCGATGAGAGAGGGCGCACGCTTCGAACCCCTTGAAATAACACATCTCGCTCACGACATGGTCCATCCGCGACCTCGTATGTTTACAGTGCAAACGTGTCGAGGTCTCTCGGTGGATTAGAGAACGAAATGCGCGCGACACTTCGTACCGTCATGATCGCATCGTCCTCGCACCCCACCTTTTCCATCGAATCCCCTCGCCCTTCCTTCCTCTCTCTCGTTCCGCGAGATATCCTCCCGTGCGTTGTCCCGTTGGACTGAAAAAATCATTATTTCCGTCACGGGGCTTGTGCGCATAACGAGAGAATTTTTCGAATATAGGAAACACGTGCGGTTAACGAATGGCCCGAATAAGCAAAAAAAAAAACGTCAAGAAAAAATAGGAATTATTAGGTCGGAACAATTTGGTGATATTTCCTCGCGTTTTCTCGTAAAATTGAGGAATAAATATTCATTTTGGGCTTGTGAGTTATTTCTGACGGTGATGCGCGCGTCTCGCAGCCAAAAATACATAGGGGCATTTTTTTCAAAATTTCGTCAATTTGAGAGATCGTAGATCAACGTAGAAAATCCCCTTGTAACGTATCGGTACGTATAATATAAGAAGATACATAGACACATGCCTAAATACGCGGATCAACGCAACTTGCACGTGGTTGATAGAGTTTACCTGCTCTCACTAGTGTTGCTCTCACCGGGATTGCGGCGCGGCAATCTGCGATACCAACTTTGGATATTTTCGCCTCTGGATGCTCGAGCAGATGTGAAAAAAGATCGAGGAGGAGGTCTCCCGACGAGTTCTACTCGTTTCTTATATTTCAAAGCCGAGGTGAAAAACGCGGAAATTCACTTTTTCCACCATTTGCCCGAGTCGAAATTTTTTGAGGAATCAAGAATAGGCAGCATCGAGCGGACTGCTGAGGGTCGAGGCGAGGCTACGATGCATACTAGATGGTATATGCGTGCCCCCTCATAGAGCCTCCAAAATGGCATAAACTTTACATTCGGGCCGAGCGGAGGTTACTGGAGGGCACATAGGCCCTACCATAACCGCCCGGGGAACCTCGGCTCGAGGAACTTGGTATCGAGAGCGGCAGTACCGGAGGGCACGTTTTCGAACTTGGTATCGAGAGCGGTAGTACCGGAGGGCCCGTGATACCGTCAGATTCGAGCTGGAGGCCACGTTGGCATCGAGAGAAGGCCGGCGGCCTGTGCACTACAAAGGAAATAGGCTCTAAGAGGCTAAGAGGGGCAGTGAAAATTTCGACTCGGGCATGACCAGGAACTTGGATACCTAATTATGTTTTCAATAGAAATGTATGTAGGTACATCAATTAGTGAAAATACGCATTTACTTAACGGCCAACTTAACACAAACAATTATACTATACGCGAATAACATATACATTTTTCGCGTTAACTTGGATCGCGTGCGTGTATATCGCTATATGTGATTGATCTCGTCTGTTCCATTTCCGTGAGATCGCGTCTCAGGGGTAAGAAGAAAAAGGAAAATATAGGCGAGAGTGTGCAGGAGCAGGGGGCAGGAGGTGGTGCTTGATTCAAAAGCGAATGCAGGAGAATACAACGATTTCGACGCTTCTTTTTTTCTTTTTCCATATACCATATTCCTCTCGTATTCTTTATTCCGTGGTCACGATTTATACACTGTCATTTTTCCGGAGGGCGGTGGGTGGCTCGCCAAGTGGAACGACGAAGGAAGCGTAGAAAACGTGTGGAGGGGGTTCGGAGGGTTAGTGTCTCGTTGGTACGAATGTAAGAAATAAGGAAAAGTATACATGCATGGGGGAATGTCACAAACTTTTTATTGCTCCCCTTTACGGGATGAATAAACGACACCCTTCCACCATACGAATTTACATTGTATTTGTATTTATATATATATCTCACGCTCTCGACTTCGTTCTTTCTTTTCATGAGACGCCATTTTGTTCGCGATTTTCATCATGGCTTCTAGAAGGAAAGTTGGTCGATACAGCGAATTATACAGACTCATGAAAACTTTGCAATAATTTTCTCATCGAAAAATAGACGAATAAATAATTCGTTTGGTAATGAAAAAAATAATAATTTGTTTGTGTGTGAATTTTCTTTCGTACTGCTTGTCAAGATCCTTAGATTACAAACGAAGGATTGTTTAATTATTAATTGCAAACAAAATATTTATTTAATATTAAACGAAAGTTTGCTTTGTTATCGGGATAGAAATCGTGATATTTTACGTTTTACCGAAACGAATATCTCTGTCAAAAAGAACGTGACGTAACATAGGCATTAAATTGCGCTCGCGGTTTAATTATGTTTTATCACTCGCCAGCGTGTACCTCGAACTCTGACTTGCCCTCGTTATCTCCGTATCGTCGTACTCCGGGCTCTTAATTAATTCATTAATAACATTTACCCTCGAATCACAGGATCGTCCACTGATAACTTCCTACATTGTCGTAAGAATACAAGCTTTTTGCGTCAGCTTCAATAACAGACTGTTTTCATTCGTTTATTTTAACACGATTTCCGCAAACAAAATTCTCATATCACGTTTCATTTCTTTTAATTGTTTTGCAACAATTTGATATCGGACGAAAAAGACAAAATATATTTTTTCTCGTTTTCCATCGTCTCGTTTTTTGGTATGACGAAACGAAAAAAACCCGGTGATAAATCTCGAGCCTCCCCTGCCCTTGCCGCCTCGCCCCTCGCCCCTAATTTGGTTTAAAAATAATTTAGTTACTCGCTGGAGATTCGTTACGCCTATTTTACGCGTATCGATCCGAGATCGATTTCGATTCTCGCGATCGACCGAATAGCGATCGCAAGGCGCGAGTTTTATTTCTCTCGAAACTTCCCGTTCTCGAATATCGAGCGTCAACATGGTTGGCGATCGTCGAATTAAATTTTAATCGAATAGAACAAAAAACAAACAACAACAAAAATTGATATATTCGAGATGCACGCAAAAACGATTATTTCTCTCTCGCCCGTTTCCAAATAACACCCCCCCCACCCCCACACGCACGCCGATTTAAAAATAGTTCGACGAACAAAAAGAAATGTATGTCGTTTTCGTATGAAAGTGATTCTTCGTTATATCCGGAGATCATGAGAGGGAGTCACGCGTCATTTGATTTCAATTCGCAGAGGTTTTCGCCCCCCCCCCCTCCCCCGACCCCCCTTCTTCTCGTTCGTCTCCTTTTTCTCCTCTTCTCTCATCCCCGCTATCGGCTAACACAATAACCCCCTATTAAACAAATAGATCGGTCGATTGCTCGTGGACAGAGCTATAGACTGAATTACGCGCTTCCCCGTAAGCACCAGGCATGTATTATTGTACGGGTGAACGCACACGTATAGTATAATAATACATGCACACACACACACACCCACACACACACACACACACACACACACACACACACACACACACACACACGCACACACGCGCACACACACACACACACACACACACACACACGCGCGCGCGCGCGCACACCCACACACACCCCCCCCCCCCCCCCCCCCCCCCCCCCACACACACACACACACACACACACACACACACACACACACACACACACACACACACACACACACACACACACACACACACACACACACACACACACACACACACACACACACACACACACACACACACACACCCACACACACACAGATATATATATATACATATATACGTGATGTATATACTAATGTACATTATCAACAATATATATATATGTCTATAGAATGTAGATGTCCCGTGGTACCATTATAGCTTTGCTATCCAAGTATATGCTATATATACGCGCTCTATATAGAACAGGGTTGGTGAAAACGTCGGGGGAGTCGATTCTCTCGGTATCCCCTCAACGACACAATACGCCCACCCCGGTGATCGCTGAGCACGAGCTGTTTCTCTTGCCTACATATATATATATGGTACAGTTTATATCAACCCTCCTAATGCAATTTGAGTTAACTGCCGGGGATGATAGTTTATACACTGTGTATATGTCTACAACCACCCCGATATAAGCTATCGTTGGTTACACAATGCCGATATAACGCTCGCGCAGACTCCGTCCTTCCCCCGGCCACCCTGACCGAAACTCTATTTTCATGTATGGGCAGGGTTGGCACGATATATACGACCCCTTCGCTTCATCGTCTCGGCTTGTTATTCTAGCCGCACGATACGTCACCATTCGGTCGGATAACGGGGCCAATCGGGACTGGAGCCCGTACTTGATATGCCCCATTGTAATATGTTCTGCATTATGGAGGGTAGGTTTATATATGTATATACACCTACGTATCAAGTTGCGCGTGGCTTTGATGGACTTGGAGCAGTTGATCAATAGTCGATAAATTCTTCGTTCATAACTGCTCGTTTCGTCATTACGAAACGAGCAGTTATGAACGAATGGGTCCGTGAGACTGGACAAAAGGGATTTATTAGTCGATTACAAAGAGTTTATATCGATTTTAATGAAAAAGTAACTATTAATGGAAACACAGATGATTTTATCGGTCGATGAGTCCGAGCAATAATATTTGTCTGCTATTTATGAATTTATACGTATATTTTCACATCGTTGTTGTAATAGGAATAATCATCAGCAAACGATTAAACAAGATTTTTAAACAAAACTGGTAGCTAATTAAACTTTCAATGACGGAAAATTGGTGTCAAATTGTACGACGATATCGCTAATCACAATGCGTAATTGCCTCGTAGCTCGTAATTATCGTAAGTATTTACATGAAAAGGTTGGATGCGCGGATATCTCTCTATTGTGAGAGATTCGAGAGAGCGATAGGTGAATTATACAACCGCGCGATGGTATACGACCGTATCCGGTGGATGGCAGGATTTATGGGCAACGTAATGGATATATAGAATTCTCCGTGTTGGTATGCACACACGTATACTTATGTATAATGCGTATACGTCCATTCGCTCAGGTTGCTTATGCGTTTTGTTGTGGGAGCCATTTCGATATCGGTCGATTCGTTTCGACGGATAGAAGCTCGTCGATGCAAATTCACGAGCGAAGTTCACGTACGTTAGAGTATTCTTCATTGGGCGACGAGAAAAGTTCGCAAAGAACGTCGATCACGTTTTCTTATCGTTACCTCGGGACGAATTAACGACTCGGCTCGTAAATTTATTTAATTTAATATTATTTACAAAATACGCCCCGCCAAACTTTCGACAAACATTCGGTGCGCCGTAATATACGTGTCTATAAATATATGTGTGCGTACGAGCACAACGTGCTCCACTATCGAACGAGACTCGCCCGTTAACTTTCATATTTATTATATTCATATTTGTCTCGTAAATTTCTGTAATCGATTCGTGTATAACCGCGAGCGTTTATAGTTTATATCGTTCACTGTCGAAGGAGCGGTAACACAGCCAACAGCAGCAACATCGACAGCACGACGGGAGAAGGACCGCGTTATAAGAGAGTCTATTACAGTCGTCTCTTCCTTGTCTTCTCCAATCTCATCGTCGGTCGGGGAGTTTTGCGAGCGCGGGCGTCTGTATATCCCGTCGATATCGCGCTCCAACGTTTCTCACGGCGTGCGCTTTCTCACGCCTCGCCGATGCCCGTTATACATGTAGCCGCGGTTCTCCCTTTCTCTCTATTTCTCTCTCTCCCTCTCTCTCTCTCTCACACACACACATACTCTCTTTCTTCTCCCGTTCTATAAGATTTGCAAAACATCTTCAGATTTTCCTTCGTTGCCCTTGCTACCGCGAATTCCTCTTGTTTTCCATACGGCAGGTCGTCGCACGACCATTATTTCTCGAGCAATCTCGTCGATATATCGTAATCGCCTTCCGTGCGGAGCTTATCTTTTCTCTTTCCGGTTTTTATTGTTACGAGAATCTAAATTTATTTATTTTTTTATTTATTCGATTGATTTTGCACATTTTTTTTGATTTAATAACAACTTGTCGCGAATGAATTATCGACTTTGTTATGGCGAAAACGACATGCGGTTAATGGTATCGATGAGTTCGTAGGAGAAAAGTTTCGATGTTTGCTCGTTTCAACTTTCTGATTGATCGTCGATGATCGATCATTTGTGTTTCATTTGACGGTTGATATTCGGCGCGAAATATACGAGCGATTTGCGGTAAGAGACGATGAAGAAGAATTGGAGGATATGTAGAAACGATTGAAAATGAATTCAATATTATCATCTCTACGTTCTTCAATTAAGTACCAACTAACTTTGATAATAAATTTTCCATTTATAAATCGACTCAGTGTTCGGCCCAGTCCCGATATCGTTTACCTTTCGATTCTCATTTTCGCATCCGCGAACGAATCTCGTAAAATCGATAGCCACAATCTTCGATGCATCGCACGTTTATAAATGCCCCAATCGTCGATCTCTTCGAAGGAACGACTTCAAAATAAAATCATATTCCCTTTGTTCCAATCGACCGCGTCTAATGCCAGAATTTCTTCATTAAAGAGATCGCACGGTTTTGTGTAAGAAACGATCGAATTTTTATTCGCTCGGTGCTCTTTTGCTGGTAGATCGCGCGAGATATGAGCCGAAACGAAGTCTACAAAGCGTGTTATATGAGCGTCCCATTTACGGGCGGACGGGGACAGAGAAAGAGGCGAGAGAGAGAGAGAGAGAGAGAGAGAGAGAGAGAGAGCGCCAAGAAGACGTAAGAGTCAGAAAAAGAGAATTTTGCGCTTCGGGGATCGAAAAGCCTCGAAGGAAGAGGATTCCCGGGCGTGTAAGACGCTGTGTGGCGCGCGCGAGCAAACTCTGACCGATACTTTCCGAGCAATTTGAGCCGATAAAACCAGCCCCGCAGAATACAACCAGAGAGAGAGAGAGAGAGAGAGAGAGAGAGAGAGAGAGAGAGAGAGAGAGAGAGAGAGAGAGAGAGAGAGAGAGAGAGAGAGGGAGAGAGAGAGAGAAAGACAGAGAGAGAGACCTAGCAAAGCTTATATTCTCTTCCAGTATTCCATGCAATATACACATGCACACAAATAGATATATATATATATACCAGGCAGTCCTCCGGTTCGCGGCCTCGGCGTGAGCAACAGCAGCTCCCTTGGC
Organism: Netelia virgata; assembly: GCA_951802705.1. Lineage (NCBI taxonomy): Eukaryota > Metazoa > Arthropoda > Insecta > Hymenoptera > Ichneumonidae > Netelia > Netelia virgata. Next base: position 25,853,911 of record OX637865.1, read on the forward strand.
ACGAAACAACCGGGCAATTTTCACCTGACCCTCCAGCTTTAACTATACACATATCTATATATATGTATGTAGACGATGAACGTCGCCATCGTATTCTCATCATAGATATAGCTACGCGATGATCTTCACTCTTGAGACTGCTCGCCGAACTCAGAAGTGCTGGCGAAGTTTCCTGCAAATGCCAGAGGCACCTAGGCACGGTATACCACCTGTGTGTGTCTGTGTGTCCGTGCGATGAGTGTTCGGGAGCGAAAGAGAGAAGGAGAACAGAGGAGTCTCATAGCACCTCGCGAAACGATCGTTTCCTATACGTACGGAAAATTACGGTTCGCAACTACTGTTTGCTTAGGGCAGCCGGTGAATGCGCTCGCGACTCCGCCCAACAAAATGCTTTGCACTTCGCCTTTTGCCTCTTCACCGTCTCGCGCTTATGCGGCCTATGTTCTTTTTTCTCCTTACTTTTTGTTTATTTTATACCAGCTCGTGATGTTTGGCTATTTCTCTCGTTCTTACTCAACCGCAGCTTCGCGCCATTCGAGGCAATTTTTTTTGGGACAGTATGATGTTGCGAGAGAGAGAGAGAGAGAGAGAGAGAGAGAGAGAGAGAGAGAGAGAAAAAAAGATCAGGAACACTCGCGATTTCGTATAACCAAAGTCAGGAGTTGTTGGCTGCGGTATGAGAATGAGAATGTAAAGGCCGCGAGAGATGTTAGCGTCGATGTTACCGATGCTCTCCCTTTCTCTCCTAACTGTGCCTTGGCTCGCTATAAAGAGAGTCTCGGTGCGGCAGTAACGAGGCTGGAATTACTCCGATTTACTGGGGCTCTACCGCCTCTCTCGGTCCTTTTCTGCCTCGCAGTTTCGAGGGGTTATAGTGCTCTTTCGAAAACAGCCAACAACGTAGAAGGATCTTTCGCGAGAGTAAAGTGAGAAAGAAAGCAGACCAGATTTTCTCTCTCTCTCTCGCGCGCGCTCACTTTTTCCCTGGCATCTCACGAGAATCTATATGTGGATCGCCAGCGAAGCTTTTTTGTTGCTTCCTTTAGCGAAAATCACCGCGTCGAGCTTGGCGTAATACACGAGACTTCCGGTCCAGGGGTCGAGAATTTTCCCCTGAGAGGGGAGAGGGAGAGGGAGAGGGAAAGAGAGAGAGGGAGAGGGAGGGGGGGGGGGTGAGAGAGAGAAATAAATAACCGAATGGGTTCTCCGGTTCGAAACGAATGCCGCTCTCGCGCAAAACTCACCGACGATACAATACATTTCCACCAGAGAGCCCTTTTTCGCGTCACGGACCTCCGTGAACCATTTCGCGAACGTTACCCACGAAACTCGAGGTATCCCGTATGGCGTCCGTTTGGTCGTTCCCGCGGCCATCGTTTTTCTTTTTTCGTCTAGATCAAATCCGCGATTTGAAAGACGTCGACGTTGCGTTAAAATGATTTTCTAAAAATCAAACATCATATCGCACGTAACGCACGATTTTATGCGATTTAATTTTATTCGATGAAGAGGATATGGTACCTACTGGTCGAGTTGAGTAAAAATTCCCAGATAACATTGATTTATTATTTCAATTATTCATTAAATATTCGATCATTCAATTAGCGATTCGATCTAATCACACGGGGCTGTAGGGGCATATGTATATGTCGCATCGCAGGAAGGTTCAGGCGATTCAAATTAATTCGTCGTTGCTCAGGCAACATATTAAACATAACATTTCTTGACTAAACAAAAATGAGCTCGAGCGGATAAAATAAAAGAATAGTTGAAGAAATGCAGGGGAGGAAGAAAAACATCCCTCGGTGACGAAGAGAGTTCTTCTTGAACCATAGAACGCTGCAGACCTGTATCTCCTGATTTCTATCAGTCTTTTTATTTCATTAAATATTTTAAATTATATCGAAGCATTAATAAAGTATGTAAGTCGTGTCACTGCGACATTCAGTGAAGAACAAGACCCGCTGTTTGTTATTTTATATCGTTTCTGACATATATATATATATCTATGTCGCACGAGACGAGCGGATCGAGATAATTAATTTGTGTGTCGGCCGCCGGACAGCTGCGTTTTCATTCATACAATTATATCTATATACATATATAGGTGGGATGTAACTCAAAAGGAGCAAGTTTTTAGCACGTCGGCTTTTGGGTCCGAGTTCGAGTATGATTTTTAATTGATACTCTCGAGGCATTGCGCGGGAGTCTTATAATAATCGTCGAAGGTTTATGTGCTCGCTATAAACCGCATTTAGAGAGCCAATGCGTCGATGAGACGTAATATATATATATATACATATATGAATAAGGATATGTGTGCGACGATATAAGAGCGAAGGTGGTAAGTAAGGAAGGAAGAATGAAAAAGCGGGAGGAAGGCTGCTTTGCCGTTGTTGCGTGACTTTGCCTATGTGTTTGTGTTTGTGTGTTTTTTTGCGTGCGCGCGCGCGTGCGTGTGTGTGAGTATGTGTGTATGCACGCATAGGGATATACGGGGGTATGTAATCGTCGAGACGCACACAACGAATAACGTTGGGTTGTTTTGTCGAGATTTATTGGCTCCACGCCCGCCCGCGGAATTGGACAGAATTATAATTGGCTCGCGTAATTTATTAATGAATTTACGACGTTTGCTCCGATTCTCCCCCTTGTCCCTCTTGCTATTTCTCCCTCTCGCGTTGCTCGATCTCCCGAACGCTCGTGGTTACTCTCTCGCAAATGCAATCAATCCTAAATCACACGCTTAATGCGCGTTGTTCCTGCTGCCCCGTTGCTCTCTCCGCAGACTCTCTTATTCGCATTGTGCCGCGAATCGTACGTCTCTCCGAGGCGTCTATCATGTGTGAGAACACTCTCGTATCAACGAATAGCGGCGAGACATTGAACATATTATTTGTACTTTCGAACAAACTTTTATAGCGTCGACCTTTTTATAACGTTCGCCACGTTTTTGGAAATTAAGAAAAAAACAATGATCAATTCAAATAATCGGATTAATCGTTAATTAAATTAATTACAGTAATTATCTTTTAAATTTTTTGTTTCTCGACAACTATCGTACGACAATAATTAGTTTAATTTTTCTTCAATCCAGCTGTTTCTCCAGCCTGGGAATTTCCATTCCCCATATATAATTGACGTTTTTTTTATTGCTACACACTTAAAAAAAATGCCGAAAGGTAAAAAGAGTGTAAAATTTGACGACTGGACGTTTCATTGACAGTGAAATCGTCGATGACCAGTCGGTTAACGACAAAGTGTATAATATTACGTTATTTCTTATTTTCACCGTTGAGAAAAAAAAATTCCTTCTCCCGATCGCCCTTCGCGCATCCTGCATGCAATAAAATGTTTGACGAATGCGTCACGAACCTAGCACCTTTCCCAGAGTTCACGCAATTTATCGTCGCCTCTGTCTCTATCGCTTCGACATAACCCAAGGGTAGTTAGAATACGACATATGAATACATCGCGTTTTAGATCTTCGTTCAAACGGCCCACGCCTTCAGCAGTAACGAGGAGAAAGTAGAATGTAGCGGGAGAAAGAAAGGCGGGATCGCGATTACATTTGTAACATTTTTGCTTTTACGATTTTCTAGATGGTTTGCGTTTTAGGGTCGCACGCGCGTATAAGCATGCGTACGTATGTCACAGATGGGTTTGGTTTGGGTTTGGTTTGGGTTTGGAGAGCGAGAGAGAGAGAGAGAGAGAGAGAGAGAGAGAGCGAGAGAGAGAGAGAGAGAGAGAGAGAGAGAGAGAGAGAGAGAGAGAGAGAGAGAGAGAGAGAGAGAGAGAGAGAGAGAGAGAGAGAGAGAGAGAGAGAGAGAGAGAGAGACAGAGAGAGAGAGAGAGACAGAGAGAGAGAGAGACAGAGAGAGAGAGAGACAGAGAGAGAGAGAGTCAGAGAGAGAGAGAGTCAGAGAGAGAGAGAGTCAGAGAGAGAGAGAGTCAGAGAGAGAGAGAGTCAGAGAGAGAGAGAGTCAGAGAGAGAGAGAGTCAGAGAGAGAGAGAGTCAGAGAGAGAGAGAGTCAGAGAGAGAGAGAGTCAGAGAGAGAGAGAGTCAGAGAGAGAGAGAGTCAGAGAGAGAGAGAGTCAGAGAGAGAGAGAGTCAGAGAGAGAGAGAGTCAGAGAGAGAGAGAGTCAGAGAGAGAGAGAGTCAGAGAGAGAGAGAGAGAGAGAGGAAAAGAGAGTCTCTAGGGTTTTCACCAGATTTTCTTCCTTACATGGCCGTCAAACATACGCGAGTGTTATAGGTATGTATACGACCCGTGCGCACATATACACGCTGAGAAACAAGAAATTCCATTTTTCTCAAAATAATATTCCGAAAACGCGATCGCGAGAGAAAAGTCGTAAAAGCCGAGAATCCGGGTATCGGCTTTTACGAGCTCTCGCGCCAGACGTTCCACGGACGACGAGAGAAATGCTCTTTTCTTGGTGAATTCTTTTTTATCCATACACCTCCCCCTTTTTTTCTGAGGATGCATTCGATCTGCGCTTTGCAGGTTTTTGTTATATATATATATACAAGTTAACTGTGTGATATGTGTATATCAGATAATAATGTAAACGTGGTTCGCGATAGGCAGAACGAAACACGTGGGTGTTCGATTTTTAAGACCAACGGTGAAGCCTCTTTCGCATCCTCGAGAAAGAAATTTTCTGGCTGGTCCACGCGTGGGCGTCGCCAGTATAAAAGACCGACGACTGGTCATTACGAGCCCATTAGTCGTCTCGAGTGACGGAACGATGGTTTTCTATTTTTTTTTCTCTCGCTGTCCCTGAAGCACGAAAAATTTCCAGCACGTATCGTCTTACATTCACGAATGCGAGAGCCTTTTGCGCTCCGGACTGTAAAAATCCTGCTCGGTTGTGGTCTGTCACGAAATGCTTCGACACTAAAATCCTTCGTTATCGAACGGCGGGCTTAAACGACTGGACGTTGGATTAATTATCGGCCGGATAGTTGTGTCAAATTTTGAAAAACGACGAAACGGCCGAATTCTTGTATCGCTCTGATAAAGCAGAGATTTTTAATTAAAACAAATGTTTTTCTTTGTATTTTTTGTTGATTTTTGTTGGTTTTGTTTTTTGGCTGATTTTTGTGTCGACTCGTAACGCCAGCCACCCAACACGAGACCGGGGCGCGTATGGGGTGTGTGCCACGCCCTGCGATGTCACTGGATCGAAAATTGTGCGGAGCCGCGAGAGTTTTTACGCTTTTTCTTTTTTCTCGGAAAAGCCGACGGGTGAAAACGGAATGAAATTTTGGGCCTCGAAATCTCAGCGTTGCACGTGTCGTCCCACGAACAGTCTCTCGTAGATACTCCTTCTTAGTGCTCTCCGACTGTTGTCACTAATTCCAGTAATTGAGCTTATATTTTGGGAACGCCTTTTGACGACCTACGAGGACGATTCCCTCACTGCTAGATTTCTTCGATATTTTTCTACCGCATGTATATTCTCTCCTATTCACCAGCGGTGCGAGACGAGCGTATGTTTGGACTTTTCGACATCAAAATAAATATCCCCGAGCTCCCTCGGGATTCATTTGCCTCGCGTGAAATATTAATTCTTTTCTCGTACGCAATTCTCGCGTCGCCGAGCCGGAATGAATGATTTTATTTGACGAACATAACTTTTCGTTGCGTCAAAGACGATTAAAAACACGATTAAATAAATAAAAGATATTAACTCTCGAAAATCTTACGCGAATAATGAAAACCGTGTTGGGTCTACAAATATTTTAGATTTTGTAAAATGTCGTATTTTGAAATCCTTTGATTTTGAAACAAATAAAAAACAGTAAATCTTACATTATTGTAATTGAATTGACAATTTTCATTTTTTGAAAAATGTAGAATTTTTATATGCTTTGTTGTTAAAATATATAAATAAAATTCTGAACTTTTCGTCATAAGTATTGTCAGTCTTGTTGGATGAATAAAAAATAAATTTAGCAAATTTTTCATGTTTATTTCGTTGCGATATTAAATTATGCTAATACTCTAAGCGAATATTCTTCTTAACATTAAGTAATTGTTTATACGCTAGAGTTAGACTTCTCCCCTTTGTCGTCCAACTGAACTCTGACTTGTTTCTTCTTTTCGTTCTTTTTCTGCCTCGATTGTCCCTGCGAATCGTCCTGTTCCTCGTTCGAAGTTTCTTCGAGTTTCGCTAATTGTTCCCTCTTGTTACGATATCTCTCTCTGAGATGCTCGACGTACTCCATCGGTGTCGTCGATATCGCCAGTAAGCTTCTGCGCGGTCTTATACCCTCCCCAGCAATGTGTTCTCTTATGGCATTGACTCGTCTCTCGTTCCCCGTGAAACCGGAGACCATGCTGCTGCGCAATTGAGCAGCCCGTCGGGCCGGCACGTTGGCGTGAAGATAGTGCTTGTTCCGGGTCACATCCGGCGCTCTCGACGAACCGTATCCACCCCGCAACGGTCTTTTGTCTCTCAGACACGGAAAGTCCCAAAATTGTTGATCGATGCCGAACAATTCACCGTCCTGTGAACAAATTTTTGTTTCTCAATTATTAAAATCAAAAGATTTTTACTGTTATTTTTTTTATAATAAAATTTTTGTTAGCAATATTCCCGTGACCATCGGCAATCAAACGAACCAACTTTTGCATTAAAATACATTTAAACGTTCTAGTTAAATAATTAAATAATTAAATAGTACCTAATGCGGGAGATAATCGAATAAATAATTAAGTGTATAATGAAAATATAAACGAATGATTAAATAACGAAATAAAGTGTTAATGCTTGAGAGGAGATTAAATTGTTCTTACTATCACCGTCTGTGGCAACTGTTCTTTCAGAGTCTCCGGCACGAAGAGTCCGAGAATGCCGCACAATATCGAGGAAGTGCCTAGAATAAACATAGGTAATAATCGATGAACGTTGACGCTGTAGGCGACGAACGGACTGAGGATCGACGAGACGTAGCCCATAATGTGTATAAAAGCGACACCCTTGCCGCGTACGACGGTAGGTAGCAACTCCGAGGCGTACTGCAGGGCAATGTTCGTCGCTGAGTTGATGAACAGTCTGCCGATCATGGCGAACGAGGCGAATGCCATTCCCACAGGAACGCAACAAGCAGCGAAACTGGCTATACCGGATATTATTATGGCTCCGAAGAGCGTCCATTTTCTTCCCCAAATGTCGAGGGTGTACATTATTAAAAGTACCGCGGGAAATTCCGTGGACGAACCGATCGTGAATGTCGTGAATATGTCGAGGCCCAACTGATCGAGGCAACGTATGTGACCGTCGTAAGCCATCGCCATCATGCTCCAAGCGATTATCAGAATTATACTTATCGCACGAAGACGCGGCGTCTTGAATAAATCCGCCACGCTCGTATCGTCGGCCGGACTGTTTTCCGCCGTGTCCATACAATCGTCGATAAAATCTTCGAAAACTTTCTGTGGCACGTCACTCCCGTTTATCTGCTCGATCCTCGTCATGATCTTCACCGCTTTTTCGATCTTGCCTTCGGTTATCAGCCATCTGATAACCACCGAAATATACAAATATATTCAATTTTCATCCAATCATTTTTCACGTAAATTAAAAAGAAAATTGAAAATATAATATAAATTAGATTGATTTAATTATAGCAAATTTTAAATCGCATTAGACAATGGAGTTTTAAATACGTTAAATATTATAATTTCGGATCAAAGAAATAATTTAATTGAAAATCCTTATTGGTAAGCACATTTTTGGGTCGATGTGAAAACGTACCGAACGCTTTCCGGAAGTATGAAAGGTGTGAAAATGACCGAGGCGAGTGGAACCGACGTAGTAATGGCGAAAATCTTCCAATCGCATATGTAATAAGCCATCCAGGGCATGACCATGCAGCCCATAGTGTAAAAAACCCCATATCCAACGTTCGCGACGAAAGTTCGCCACTTCGGGCCAACGTACTCGAGGCACAGTATGTACATTATGACAAACGTATTGTCGAACGCGAAACCGACGATGAAACGGCAGACGCAGAATTCACCGAAATTGGTAGTAAAAATCGTTCCCAGACCACCGACAAAAGCCATCAGATTCGTACCCATCAGGACCGGTATACGCCCATATTTGTCTGCCAACCAGCCGAACAAGAGACCACCGCAAATAGCACCGACGAAAAAAATACTCTGAGCGAGATTCATTCGATACGTGTCCTCGCAAACCTTGGAAAATCATTCTTAATTCAATTACATTATTTCACGAATTCTGGATCGTTGCGTAATTGTTTTCCTCTAGCTTGAAAAATAATAACCTTTGTTACAAAGTATTTCGGAAAAATCGTACGAGGTTCGTTAATTTAAGAAATTAATTATTTTGTTCGAACGAGATAATTAATTTCTTTAATTATCGCGAACTTTTGACTTAAAATTGAATTGAATTGAAAAAATGAAAGGAGCGAATATGGAATAAAATAAGTTTGCCACAGACCCAGTCTAATTCGGTGGCAATCGTCGAATACGGAACATCCGCTTTTGTGAAATTATAATCCCAACGCTCGCAACGTTTTATCGGCCATTTATTGTCGGGTTGGCCAGCCGCGACGATCTTTTCGATCGGCACGTCGTACATCCAGCAACGCGAATAAGGAAGCCCGTGGGCAGTCTCGTCGTGACTGACAAGATCGGCTCTCGGAATCGCCAATTCGCGCAATTTTTCGACCGGCATGTTATTGATTTCAGGTAGTTTGCACCAATGCTCCTCGGGCACTATCGTTATGAATATTTGCGTGAAGTAAACGAACGAGAGAAAGAAGCAAAAGGGCATCAGCATCATAAAAAGTCCTTTCTGATAGAGACCAAACTCCCCTGGAACAGAAAGCAATTAGGGTCATTACATCGGAAAGAAATTAATTAGAAAAAATCAAATTTCAATATTTACCGAGATAGACGAGAACGTCGTCGAGCGTCACGACCTCCGTACCCTCTTGCTCCGGGGTAAAGACCGCCGACAGTGACTTCATTCTTGAGCTTTTTACTTCATTATAATTAATAACTACGTATCACTTTAACCTTACCGCGATGGACGTCGATTGACACGAACTTCATTACTTAACCTACGAGTGATAAATGACGTAAAAGCCCATCGCTTCTTTTATTTTTCAACTCGCACAAGGAAAAATCCATTAAGGAGGTACGCTGATGACCATGCTAGTAAACTTAGCTAGAGTCTATTTTGCACCGCGATACCGACACCTTTTATGTATATGGATATGTATATTCCCTATTTTTCGAGAAATATTTTTCGAGCATTGAATCTCGAGTTTCCTATTATTTTTATAATATGGAAAAAACGTAATAATCTACTACTCGACTTCGGTAATACGCCAGATCGTCGATGTTTGACATCGTCGCAATTTCGATGGCTGTCATCATCGGTCCCACGCACCCGGCTTATTATTTCGTTAAGAATGGCTACTGCTACGTCACGTGACGCGTCGCTCTTCGAATACCTCGAGTTTTCTCGAGGTATTCGGTATTCACTTTATTCCTGAAACGATTGTTTATTATTCCGGTGAGCTTTCCAATTCAAGCTGCCTTATTGATCATAAAAATTCAGCGAATGCAATCATCAGTTATTTTCACGTGTGTCCTGGCTCCAAATGCCATAAAAAAAATCGATATATGAGAGGATAGGCACATTTTGTCGTCTACGTGTGGTAAATGCACTGACTTTAATAAGTAATATCTCGGAAACTGTGCGGTAAATCTCGTGGAAATTCCGCTTATGCATGGACAACGGGCTCGACTACGCTATACACAAAAATTGGACTTTTATCTTGGAGTTGCTCCAATCACCGAACCTCCTTTTAATCACAATGATTAAAAGGAGCAATTTGATTTTTTTTTTTTAAAATGACAACGCAATTATTGCAGCGATAATTATTCACAATTTATTTGTATCTATTAAAATTCAATCGCACATTCAAATATATGTTTCTTTTTATTTTCACTACCTATTTATTAACAATTATTTATTCAACTAATGTGAACACATGAAAATCTTCATTATTAAATGATAAAAATCATTAATTATTCAAAATATATTTATATCTCATAAAATTCAGTCGTTTATTGAATTTCATTGAATTTTTGTTTGTAGTCACGAATTAATAATGATTTTATCGTAGACTGTTGATATCCATTGGAGACGAAGACTCATTGACTCTGCAAATATACAATGCACACAAAATTGTTGAGTTCTTCAGCCAGGAGATTCGGCCAATCGGTGATGTCGGTCGGTTAATGTGAGTAACTCGTCCCGGGGGATGATTTTTCTTCGGATAACATCAAGCTTCTTTTCCCCTTGGAACGTTGAATGGGTTTTTGTCGTAACTCGATGAGCTGGGCGGGTTCATCGCCGACCTTATTCTCGTTTGTGTGGCACGCCCTCTATTTTCGTTGGCGACGCTTTTTCTCGTCATACACTCGACGAAGAAGAGGGTTTCAGTTAAAACATAGCCAAGTCTCTAACGGGGATGTTCCTGTATGCTTCACATACATCCGTAGATCTGAAATGCATGCGCGACGTATCTACTTCGGGGTATCCTTCGCGTGTGTGGATGGAAGGCGAGACTGATGCCGCGAGGCCGCCACGAGCACGCTTCCATTTTTCCCGACTACCAATTTACCCCGCCTCGTAATCCCGCTGAGATTTACATATTATCACCGCGAAAGCTCTTCCCCCCGCCTCTCGGTTTCCTCGTCAACACGGGGAATGGAGAAAATTGCGACCTGGGAATTCTCTCGTTTTCGCCAAAAGTGGCAAATTGGTCAAAACAAATTTTGTTTTGTCACTCGCGGATGATCGATCTACGACCCTTGACGCTTACGTTAGTTGAGAAAGTAGAAAAGTTTGCTACGACAAATACGAGTCGGTCGAATTTAAAAAACTCGCACGTGACTCGAACGAAGTTTGAAAAAGATCGGAGGAATTTGTTTTCGTTGGGATGAAAGAGTAAATTTGCGATCTTCCCGAAACGAGAGAAGTAGAAATGACTTTTCTACTTTTTGACGTTTATCTTTCCACGCTAATAATATACGAAAAACGTGGTATTTTCATCGAAAATTGGAGAGTTTCGTCTTAAAATGCTGAGAAGAAATACAAAATTAATTGTTGGCCGCTTTTATTTTTATTTTCAACGATTGGAAAAAAGAGGGAACGGCCTAATGTCGGCCTAAAGTTTCCGCGTTTTCCGGATCGATACGACGGCGAATCAGGGCGCAGTTAGCTAATGCGAGACGCGAAGGTACGGCCTCCGTGGGGGTGGCTCACGACTCGCTTTCCATCCCCGTCTCACCGTCTCTCGATCATCCCGTCGCAGTGGTTATCACGAAAAGGGATGCTCGTCGAACGTGCCAGAGACCACGGTAATTTGCCACAATTTTCTACCCTCGAACCTCGTTTCGTTTTCTTCCTGTCATTTTCTTACCCTCCCAAAAATTGTTCTCCTGTCGAAATTAGTTCCGAAATATTTACGTATGCTCGCCTCGTACAACATTTTTCTCATAGCATTATTTTCTCTCGTCGAACTTTTCCCTCGATTCGATAAATGTGACAATACGATTTTTTGTTCATCCTTAACTCAACAATTTATATTTATTTCATGAGTTTAAAAATGTATAAAAAAGAAATTGGCCTTTGCAAAATATGGTCCATAAAAAATAAAATTTGTTATTTCAATATTACCCAATTGCAAAATTTCGTCAAATACCAAATAAGTATCGGTATAGAGTTCGAAAAAAATACAAATTTGAGACACGAATCAAATAATTGATCGATCTTCTAAAAATCAATTTCGAACAATAAAATCAAATGTTCTTACTGCATCAAGTTCCCGCAGTTATAATACGGTGATAGTTCGTAACAGGATGAGAGCGAAGTGCAATAGAGGAAACCGGCAAATGAGGAATATATAGACGTTCTCAGAGGTCGTTAGCGATCTACAGCGCTACGTCGTTCTCTCCTAGAGACGAGAACTGATCGGAGAATTACCCGGGATGCTGAGCGTCGGGTGTTCGCGATGGATGAAGCAATGGCGGAGGGGATGAGAAAGGGCGAGGGGCAGGAAGGAGGCGCGCGGTGGACGGGCGGGGGTGGTGGAGGGGGTAGGAAATCGCTAGACGAAATTACATTATCGCGCTAAAGTGTCCTCCATTTCGAGCGGCAAAATCACGTCCCGTAATTCCCGGGCATTAACGTAAACGTTCCCAGGGCAAACGCGCAGGTTCCGTTACCATGGCGACTCACGCCGTTGCCAAACCCACCCATTGGCCACCCCGCCAATCAATAACTTATGAAACCATCATCCCTCCGGGATTCTCCTGTTTCTCCTCTCCGCTCGCCTCGGTTTTCACCACCATCCCCGTCCTCGCCCTCTCGCTGTATCCTGAAAAATGTGCGAGGAAAAAGCGTCATGGCCGCGGTCTCTCGCGGGTTTCTTCCATTTCACATTGCCGCAGCGACGATTATCGGGCAAGTATTTTGGGCACCTATAGAAAAATGATTGTTAATTGATTATTAAAATTCATTCGGCCGTGTCGCAATTTTTTTTTATTATTTTCTACGTCGACACTTTATTCGATATCCGTTGAATTAAAAAAAAGGATTTTTCGATCTGAAATTCTGTTCGATGAAAAAATATAACAATTTTTCGTACAATGTTTGTTTAATAAAGCGAATAGTTTTTTTATTCAACAAATTCGTAATCTTGCTTATTCGATTTCGTTCGAAACTTGGCACGAATGCAACGATAGTGCAGTGGCACATCGTCAAACGTGTCTCATCCGTCCTGTGTGCTCAATTAAATACAAATAAAAAATCGTTTGATTTCTTTATGAAATAATATAAAAAACGTATTATATTATTATAAATAGATTGATAATTAATAATAAATTAATAGATTACAAAATAATGTTATTGGGGTCAATGTCTTTATGTCGGTAATGTGAATTCTGGTGGTTTACGGGGTAGAAAACTATTCTTTCTTCAATATCGTAGTTAAACACGTATATATATATATATATATATATATTATTATATTATTATTATATATTGGCCTCTGGGCGACAGTAACTAATATTAAGCATATAATATATATATATATATATATATATATATAGTGCTAATATTAAGCATATAATATATATATATATATATATATATATATATATATATATATATATATATATATATATATATATTATATGCTTAATATTAGTTACTGTCGCCCAGAGGCCACTTTTATAGATCACTGCAGATCGTTTTCTAACGCTTGACAAACCGTATACTATATGACATTCCAGCCGACTGGCGAACTGCCGATGGGATGCGATTTCTCCGTGTTGCGCCGATTGCTCTCGTCGGTGCTCGAGTGGGGCAATTCGTCGAAAGCGTATCACGGTCTTCCGCTCGATAAAATCCTATGGCGGGGTTGAAACGATATATACGCGTACAGCTCTCTCTTTCTCTCTCTCTCTCTATCGTTTTGTACGCCTAGTATAAGGGTGAAAGAGCGAGAAGGGATGCCTTTCTCCCTCTTCCTGCGGAGAAGACCAATTTGCTCCTGCATAGTCGACTCTGCCCCTCCTCCCCGCCCCACTTCCTCACGGGTGAAAACAAACTACCCCTCGTCGTTTCAGAACCACCACCCCGAGTTTCATCCCCCATTTTCTTCCTCTCCGTGCGTACTGGGAACTAGGGAGGGGATCTAACGCGCGGGAAACCCGGGAATATAGAGCCTCTCGCCGATTGGCTCGACGATTAGAGGATGATTCGACGCGACGTGTGCGCGGATTTCATGGTTACGCGTACGCGTCGGCGCGACTCCCCGTGCGGATTTATAATTGATCGATGGTTAGCGCCGAGCGTTTATATACATACACTTCACCGTCTCTCACTTTCTTCGTCCCCCCTCTCTCCTCCTTCCTCACACTTTTTGTCG
>OX637865.1:25870397-25890739 GCA_951802705.1 Netelia virgata
TGTGTGTATGGGTGTGTGTGTGTGTGTGTGTGTGCTTTTTATTCATTCAGATTTTATTATTTTGGCGAAACGAACGACGCATGAATATTGATACTCGCGAATTGTGTTTTCTTCCCGGGTTGTTGGCGAACGAGTTCTCGATTAAATAACAAAATGGAAAATCGTGACGGAGGCGAAAACATTTTTTTTCGTTTCATTTATTTTTTGTTAATCCGTTCGTGACGCGAGGGCGTTAATCGGGGCGCGTACGAGATATAACAAACAGAAGAGAGTAAGCGTGGAAAAGTTTGAACAAACAGGTGAATTGAATATTGGCCGAGGATTTTCGGACCGTAGAAAGGGGCGGAAGGGGACTCGCAGGAGAGAGTGGGGGGTATCGTGGCACCGCACGAAATCGAATCTGCGAAACGATGAAATCGAATCGAACCGGTGTTACGCACACATTGCGACAGAGAGTGGCAATGCCGTGTCCTTTTTCCAACTCAATTATCGTTTTACCCGACGGATACGCTACTGACAGACCGAAGGGAATAAGTTGAGCCATCGTCGTTTCAGGTAGCTAACGATATAATGACGCGTTCATAAACGCTTATTGAAGAATATATATATGGATGTATAGCGAAGATGTGGAAGTTGTTATGGTTATTATTACACTGAATAGGCAACGCGACATGTGGTAAAGCTGGTCCGTAGCCACGCTCGATATGCTATACTTACTCAATCAAAGTCCGTATAACATATACGGATATGCGGCATTCCGTCCCAACTCACCAAGAACCCATGTACAGGGTCGTCAAAAAGTCCCGGACCGGTTAAATAACTTGAGACGTGGGCGTTGCTCAAAAAGATGGTTGAGACAAAAGATGCAGGAAATTTTCCTGGCTATCAAAACCGGAACCCCGGTCGTGACCTTGACCTTGACCTTTAAGGTCATTTTAAGGTCAAGTCCATTTTTTTAAATGGCAACCCCCAATTTTGACACCGGAAATGAAAAAGGCGGAAAATTTTACGTCCAGATACGATCTTCACCATTGAAAAGTTTGACCTCGGAAGGTGAAGTCAAGGTCAAGCGGTGACCGGTTGGATATCTTTAAAAGTAGGCGTCGCTCAAAAAAATGGTTGATATATAAGTTGCAGAAATTTTCCCTGGCTATCCGACGGCGACCTCGTTCGTGACCATGACCTTGACCTTCCAGGTTGTTTCAAGGTCAAATCCATTTTTTAATTGGCAACCCCTGCTTTCCATGCTGGAAATGAAAAAGGCGGAAAATTTTATGTCTAGATACGATGTTGACCATTTTATCGAATGCTTTAAAAAAAGTATTCCTTAATATGACCTTGAAGATCAAGATATTACCATGGGACAGCCAGGGAAATTTCCTACAACTTTTGTTTCAACCATTTTTTTGAACGACGCCTACTTGTCAAGATATCCAACCGGTCACCGTTTGACCTAGATTTAACCTTCCGAGGTAAAATTTTTCGAGTGGTCAAGATCGTATCTAGACATCAAATTTTCCGCCTTTTTCATTTCTAATGTCAAAAGCAGAGAATTAAAAAATGGATTTGACCTTGAAATCACCTTGAAGGTCAAGGTCATGGTCACGAACGAGGTCGCGGTTGGATAGCCAGGGAAATTTCCTACAACTTTTGCCTCAACCATCTTTTTGAGCAACGCCTACCTTTCAAGTTAAACGCCTACCTTTCAAGTTATTCAACCGGTCCGCGACTTTTTGAAGACCCTGTATATCTTTTTCTTGTCAAAAAAATTATAGAAGATATTGAAAAGAATACGCTCGATAGGAAAATGTATTTACATACTTCAACGCTTCGATTAAATTCTCAATGAAACGAAAGCATTACGAATATAACATTCTATAAATAAAATGTGGCAAAATATTATAATAAACCGCAAGAAAAATAAATTTTTTTTATCCTTGACAATGTCTCCAAGCGGGACGAATTTATTTATCAAATAAAAATAAAAAATACGTAACAATCGAGAATTTTAGATCTCGAAATGAGATTACGAAATAATTCACGAAAGGGTCGGTGGTCGGAGTGGAGTTGACGCGGAACGACCGATATTGGAGTGGGTTCGAGGCGCTTAGTACGAGACTACGAGCTATGACAATCGATAATGGGACGATAGGTCGTCGTCGTCGACGTACGAACGATTCGAACATTCGTTGGTTACATACAGTAAAAGAGAGAGTCCGGAGAACAGCGATTGTAGATAGAGAGAGAGATGATTTTCTCGGTTCAGCCCACCTCCCCACCGCCTTCCCGTGTTCTCTCCCGCCGCTACCCCCGTCGATCCGGGTAACGATCATCTCCGGTACCCCGTAGACTCGAACGCAGCATGACAAATAACTCTGACAATGGCCTGTCTACCCTTTTGCCTGCTCCAGCTTCTCCAACGCTGATGCTCCTGTGCCCTTTCCCTCTCTCTCTCTCTCTCTCTTTCGCTCTCTATGTGCTCTTCTGCCGGAACAACGATCGTCCGAACCATATCGCTTGTTATATATATTTATCTACAACGGGCAAAGCCCCTGCACCCTTTCCACCCTCGTTCAACGTTACCAGAGGAGAATATACACTGTTATTACAGTATATCGATGTTATAGCTCCAACTACATATATATATAGTTTGTAGACGTATGGACGCGACCAGATCGGTTCCGGCAATTTTATATTCGCCTTCACCCAATACCAGTAGCACCGTCTCTCGTCTTTTCTCTCTCTCTCTCTCTCTCTCTTTCTGTTCTTTTCCTTAAGTTCGTCGTTGCTTCTTTCCCTTTCGCCTGATTTATCGCCATTTTCATTCCCCTCGGCGTTTTCCATGCAGATATTTTTCAACATCGCGCATCCCGTCCTCGCTTCACGTCTATACTCGTAACACAGTGATCGGTATCTTATAATGAATGGCAGAGGCGTGGCGTAATAACGCAACGATTTCCAATTTTCGTTGAATAAACATAGGAAAAACAATTAGTTCATTCGATCGCAACATATTTTATATTGATTGAGCGCTAACAATGATAATAATCATATCATTTCTTTCTTTTTCGATAGCTTCGATCACCTTGAAATTGATGTAAATTCAAGTGCCGTGGTAATAATAGTGGACTGGTCGTCGAACGATTCATCCCTGGAGCGAAAAAAGGTCATCGAGTTGGCGAGACCGAGGGCGGATTGTAAAATTCGTGAACCGGTTTACAGTAGCGAGGGTAAGGGAGAGAAAAAAGCGAAATTCACTGTGAATCGAAGATTTTCCGATCAATCGAACGACGACAAAAGACAGAAGGATATAGCTACGATTCGTCGAGGGGCTTAGTCTCTCTGGCGTCGATACATCTGTGTGTAACAATCGCGTGTTAGCTCCGTCGCGCTCGGGGGAAATCGTAAAAATCGAGAGAAAAAAAAGAAGAAATCCTGCCCTCCGTGATAAACAAGACAATTTCTGGGACGCGAATTCCCGTGGAATCCATAAATCTGTTGGCAAGAGAGTGTCCTACACGCGATTAGGAACCAAACGTATATATATCGAAAAAATGCGCCCCTAACCCCCCATACCGCCGTTCGCTCGCGCCATCTTGTGGCGAACCGGCGATTGAGTATCTCGCGTCGGGCGCAGCCACCACCAACGTCGCGAGCGGTCGAACCCGATTGAATGTCTCCCTTGACGGACATCGTTCCCTTCCTGCCTGAACGGTAGCGAGCAACAACGCACACACGAGCCACTACTGTGACTTTCGTTCCTTCTCGACCATTTTCCCCATACTCTCTCTCTCTCTCTCTCTCTCTCTCTCTCTCTCTCTCTCTCTCTCTCTCTCTCTCTCTCTCTCTCTCTCTCTCTCTCTCTCTCTCTCTCTCTCTCTCTCTCTCTCTCTCTCTCTCTCTCCACTCCTCCGCATCTCCTTTCAACTTTACTTTACGTTTTTTTCGTTCTTCCGTTTCGATTGTCGAACACCCGGGAATTGAAAGCTCCTCCGCGACTCGCGAAAGCGATCTCGATCGGGTCAATCGAAAGAGCCACGCGATTCTATTTTCTCACTGGGTGGCCATATAAATATAAACGTATATATATATGTATATGTGGTGCGCGCGCGCGCGCGCGCGTGCGTGTGTGTGTGTGTGTGTGTTTATATGAGCATATGTGTACATGGGGAGATCACCGTCGCTAGAGCCCGAGATCGGTTCCGCTGGCCCCGGGTCACCGGATAAATAAAACCGTTTATGGTCCTTGAAACGAAATGGCCGAGACCAAAGTCTACACACGCGTATATACACGTACCTACCTACAGACTCGTGCGCGGCACGACATATCGAGTCTTGGGAAATGGGATTTTATCCCTTACGAGAGGTCTATCGGTTCTATCCTGCAGTACTACATAAATGTCTGCTTTCTATATACATATATATATACATGTACACGTATACGTATAGACGTTTGATACTCCCGTTGCACCTTTCGCGAGAGTTATACTCTCACCGACGATCTCCCTCCGGAGGTCGAGAGGTTTTTCATCACTCCCCCCCCCCCCCCCCCCCCCCCCCCCCCCTCCCCCCACTTCTACCCTAGCCTAAAAGAGGACTTTATCGATATGGCATGCCCTCTTTTTTCAATCCGCGGGTCTTATTTTCCTCGGAGACATATCTTTTTCTCAATGTACCCCTGAGCCATTGACTGACAATCGTTCGAAAATTATCGAGAGGGGTAAACCCGTTTTCCGTGAGATTTTATGGATGTCTTGAAAGATTGGAGAAAAATCGCTACCGAAAGTTGAAAGAATTTGAAGTTACCTAGGTTATCGTATCAGATTTCATTGAAAAATTGAGATGATTTGACAAAGTTGCAAAAAATTATATAGACCTATACCTATATATGAATACCGGGAGATTATATGACTTCGAGTCCTCACATTTTCCTCAAAATCGATAAAATTTTACATTTTTTACAATTTTGTCAAATCATGTAATTTTTCAATAAAATCTGATACGAAAACATAACTTCAAATTCTTTCAACTTTCGGTAGCGATTTTTCTTCAATCTTTCGAGACATCCACGAAAGCTCATGGAAATGGAAATAATATATATGTTTAACAATTTGCATCGATGCATACCCTCGCGACAGTTTCTCTTCTGGGTTACGAGTCTTTATACCTTCGAATGTAAACGACAGCATGTAAAAGTGTAGTGCATATTACAGCGATGGCAATGGATACGGTCGCGTCGGGCCACGGTAATTCCATCGGATCTAAAACGACCCCGTCGGGGCCAAAAGAGGCTCGCGCGAGGGGCTTTCGCGTGCTATATCGTTCTGCTGCGAGAGCAAGAGAGACAGAGAGAGAGAGAGAGAGAGAGAGAGAGAGAGAGAGAGAGAGAGAGAGAGAGAGAGAGAGAGAGAGAGAGAGAGAGAGAGAGAGAGAGAGAGAGCATCGACGATATCCGTGTATGAAAAAGGACGTGTGTTGCGTCGCCTAATATATCGAGGGACATCAACCGTGAGGGTGTCGTGGGGGGAATACGCGAGCGCGACACCAGGAGCATAAAATTTTATCGGCTAAATATCATATTTCGTTAAAACGCCGAGGATTTTCAACGTCGAGAGTGACTATAAAATTTCGTTTTACGGGGTTACCGCGGAGTGCCCACCTTCCCCCATTGCCGAAGAAAGAAAGAGACGTTTCACACGTTTGCTCGATTTTATTTCGCGTTTATCGAAGATCTCATCCCGTACGCGTTATTCTCGTTCACGAAGCTGAAGGGGGCGGACGTCCATTGCGCCAACGACAGAATTTGCGCATTCGACGATATATCCGACTCGAAGGAACAAAAGAAAAACGGTAAAACGATAAAAATGCAAAATGCAGTAAACTCGATGATAGAACGATCGACGCTAACGAACGTTTTGAGATATTGGATCAAATTTTGCACGGTGACGTCATGCGTAGTTAGTCAAAGGCACGGGAAAATTGCGTTTTAACAATTCGAATAAAGTTCACTGAAAAATGAATATCGATTACGATTAAATAATATATATTCGAACGTTATAAACTCATTTTTATCGAGTGCCGAATTGCGAAATCTTCACTTTATCAAATTTTATAGGAATCCTATTTATTTCCAATTTGAACACGAATCAAATTTCTTTAAATTTGATACCTATCCGGTTTTCTCGTTGCAGAAGTTCGTGCTTTTTCTTGATCCCTGGCTCTTCCGGCTCGTCGTATACTCGTACGATATTTCTCGGAGAGAAAAACTGTTTCTTCGCCCCGTAAGCTGTCGAGATCTTTCACGTTTTCCTATCACTGGGTCTTCTTGGCTCAGTTTCCGTTTCAGCGATTGGCGTATCTGTCGTATATAGGTCTGTTGATAAAGGATATCCCGTAGCGTACCTATCGGGGTTGTGATGATTTTTCGACGGAAAAAATATCGGTCGTCTTGAGGTATCGATGGTCACGTTGGTGATCCACTTCCGCAGGGCTTATCGGCGGCTTAGGTGAATGGGCCCAATTTTGTCTCTTTTTCATTCAAAATGACTTCGTAGGGTGGGCGTGGAATCAGACGCTTCTCGTACATTATGAATATCATATTCTCATTCTCGGTTTCTCGCAACTTGTCGATCCAAAGATCGAAAGTCATCAAAAATTATTCTTTTCACCGACGTGTCATCGACTGTGTAGCGCAGTCACGTAATATGACGACCGTGCTTGTAGTCCCGATAAGCATCACCGCCAACTATTAGGACATTTAATTAATAAGTTCTCGCTGTTTTCCAACCGACGGCTTTACCAGAACTGCGTGCGCGTAATTTAAGATATTAACGCATCTACAAAGCTTGAAATTTGGTGTGTATTATTTCGCTGAAGCGCGAACAACTTTTTTTTTTATACGTCGAACTTGGTGCCAAAAAAAAGAATATTTGCGGGGAATTTTACTGTACTACTTTATTCAAATAAAGTGTCCAGGTGAAGCACACAGAATTATTGTTGAGACTTACGGCGACCATGCTCTGGCGGAAGCAAAACGAAGAGATCGGTTTAGGCGCTTATAAAATAATGATTTTTATGTTGAAGATAAAGAATGCTCTGGCGCGCCGAAAAAGTTTAATGACGAAGAATTGAAGGCAGTACTTTAGGAAAACTCATATCAGACGTTAGCTAAATTTACAGAAACATTAGAAGTTAATCACACAACCGTTTCGAAACGTTTGAAAACGTTTTTTTACCAATTATTTTAAATAAAGCATTAATTTCCATGAAGAAACCGCGAGAACTTATTAAACGTTTACTTTTAAGAAAGCTTTGCGTATATGAACATTTGCACCGATTAACGTCGTAAACGTAAAGAATCTATCGATTCTTGGTGCGTTTAATTATACGAGTAACTCATTTTCATTCGTTCTTCGTGCACGGTGTCTCGTGATTTCGCGAATTCAATCAATCCGATATAAGCAGTCATACACCTCGATAAGTAAAGAAAGAGTATTTTAGATGTATATAGTATATGTATACACATACACCGATGCATCCCGAAATTGATTCCGTCCAGGTGGATGGAAGCATTTCTTTTTTATTGTATTTATTATAGCATTATATATATATATATACATACATAGATACGCAGCTGTTTGTGAATGATGTCTACGATTTTAAGGTGGGGTGAATACCGATGGGCAACGAAGAAAAGTAAAAAAAAAAAAAAGTCGAATTCGACTTCGTATAGTACGAGTTCTTCGGTCGTTCGGCGAAGCCAAAGCTTTTTTGCCTCGAAGTCTCAAAGCGTATCTCAGTTCTTCGTTCTCCGTCTCTTTTTACTGGATCTTTTGCTCGCTCTCGCTTTCCCTCTCTCTCTCTCTCTCTCTCTCTTCCTCGCGACTCGCTGCATTATTTTATTAGAGTGAATTATTCATGCGCGTCACTTACACAGTATGCATAAGTTGCGCTCTTTCATCACTACATAGCGTCGTCGTACTTTACCTATAGCTTCTATACCTATATATGTATCTATGTTCCGCGCCACTAGAGTGATATTTTTTAGATTTTTTATCTCCTTAAATGGTTCCCGGTTCGCTCACTGTCGTTTTTGCCGTCGTTCGCCTCGTTCGAAAATATCAACAATTTTTTCAGAATAATTTCTTTAATTTGGTCCCACAATTATTATTATTTTATTATCATCGTAACCATATTTCATAATATATCAATCGTGACAATAATTTTCACAACGTAATTACCAAATTTCCTTCCAACGAAAACAAAAAGAAAATTGCCAGTTTACGTTCACGTTCGAGATACAAAGAAACTCACACGTTCACGATATCTCGTTGTCAATAGAAACGTGTAATGATAAATTAGAACGCAATATTCGATTATCGTTGAAACGATCGAAGAATACATTTCTATTCGAGCGATTAATCAAATTGACGAAATTCTTCTATGACAGTAACGTGTCATAGCCACCAAATTCGCGACTCTTCGCAGCACACCTGCGCCAAATTCTACCAGATATTCCCAATACGCGCACGCACACACCCACACACACACACGCACACATCTTCGCATCTTTCGACGAGATTCGCGCAGAGCGGTGTGTTATAGGGAACGAAGCTCGTTCCTTCTCTATATAATACGCGTACGCCTCTCTCGCGTGTATCTCCCCTCCCCCCCCCCCCCCCCCCACCCCGGCCCGGCCCCGCCCCCTCCACCATCGAAGAGAGTAGATGTCATTCCCGGCACGTTTGTCGAGCGATTCGTAAAACCGACGAAAACGCTCGCGGAGAGAACGGCCTCACCGCAAAAATTCTCCATCTCAGCCTCATTTCTCTCCGGGTTTCGCTCTTTATCTCCTTTTCCTACGGTTCCACCCCCCCCCCCCCCATCCCTTCTATACGCCCGGCCTCTCTTTCTTTCTCTTTCTCTCTCTCTCTCTCTCCTCTTCATTCTCTGCCATTCTGCGCCGTTGTGGCGGACGTTGAGGTCCCGTGTGCTGTGTGAGGATCTCACGATGCGACAGCTCGCGCGGCTTCCTCTCTAGCGAATTCAGCGGAGAAGAGAGCTGCTCCCTGAGATACTCGCGTCATCCCTCAACGTCAATCCGCGAAAGCGGTGCAGAAGCTCGTCGAGCTCTCGCGATCACCAACCACCAACACATACGCGCACACTCGCAGACCAAAACCAAAGCGTTTGCTGCGCGACGATTTGAATGCGTTACGGCGCACGGGACCTCTCGGGCCTTCACTCCCTCCCTCCCTCCCACCCTCCTAGTCTTTCTCTCGTCATGACATTCCGCGAACAAACTCCCCTGTGCATCGCGCTTTTTCATCAGTTTCCAACTTTTACTTTTCGTTCTTTGGTTTTTTTTTTCGTTTTTTTTTTCGTTCTTTTTCTTTTCTCTCGCGGGTATTTCCGAGCTTTCGTCAGTTGAAACGCTTCCTCTATGCGCCTCAATTGCCGAGACGAAGAGAATCTGAGAATTTTTTTGTCCACTCGGAACGATTCGTACAGCAGCAACGAGACAATTAGACCGACGGGATTTACGACAAAGTCGCGTGTGACTGAGAACTGGTCGCACGTGATTCTTCCGTACGAGCGTCATCGTTTGGACATTTTTTTATTTTCGAGGCGATTAAGACTTTCGTCGCGATCGTCTCGTGTATGTTTCATCGTCGTGCGAGAAATGAATTTTCTATAAGCGAATACAATTTCACGAAGACTCGTTTGATTTGTTATTAAACGCAATTGTGTATATTTTATTTTAATCTATTGGGTTTGATTTATTTGTATAAGTATTTGCGTATAATAGTTTTCAGTCGTTCGATCATCGATCAATTTTCTTTTATAATTAGTCCGATTTGAGAATTCATCCAATTAACAAAACAGATCACCTTTCCATTTTCTCGAATGGAGGAAATATATTAATGGCAAATATTTTAACGAAATACAAAGCTTTTGTTAAGAAGTAATACTTTTTACAACGAACGAAACGTTCGTTCATCGTGTGACGGATAAATCTAGATAATTGGCCGGATACAAATCAGGGAAAGTTAAACGTCTAAAAATCGTAGTAAAGTTGGCGTAATTTGCTCGCTGGCTGGTTATGAACCATTAATAACATGCTTTCAGCTTACCGTTGGCAATACAGCGAGCATATATATGTATATATATGGGAAGGACTTTTTTTACAGGGACGCAGTATGAGAAAAGATCTCTCACAACCAGAGAGAGAGAGAGAGAGAGAGTTAAATTGCGTTCGGGCGGCCAAGAGAGTACAAAATGTGCTTCGGCACGATAGAGAGAGAGAGAGAGAGAGAGAGAGAGAGAGAGAGAGAGAGAGAGTGCGCTTTCCCACCGCGCGAGCCTCGAATAAAGAGGAACGAAGCGCAAACCGACGAAGGGGTCGAAGACGAATGCCGGTCGAATCGCGGACGTTAAGAGCCAATGTAAACGGACGCTATTACCGGAATAGCTCGCGTACGAAATACCTTGCGTACTCTTCGGTGCTGTTGCTTTCTCTCTTCGGCTGTGAGGAAATTCCAGGCTTTGCATATCAAGGTACCGCCACCGTTTAGCCGCTATTACCTTCTCCTTTCCGCCGGCCCTTTCATCCACGTCCCATTCGACAATATCCTCACTCCGATAATCCCGTTGCTCTCTCGTTTTGCTTCCGATCTCTTCTCTCTCTCTCCCTCTCTCGGCCAAAGGGTAACAATACGAGGAAACGTGTGAAATCGAGAGCACAGTCTCCGAAAGAAAGTGCGTTCTTTAGAAATTTTCATTATTATGGACCCCCGTTTTCTCGGCAAACGTTCGAAATTTCTCTATATTTTTCACGCGAAAACATTTTCATTATTTTTTCAGAGAATTTATTAAAAATGTCGATCGTTATTGCCAATTTAATTTGTTTTTCTTTTTACGTTTATTTGTATTTATCATTCGATCATTTTCATTATGCGATGCCTTCTTGCTCGATCTTAAGTTCGTATTAATCGCCAATGCTAAGAGAGATTATATTCACGGCGTACCATTTATTTTTATGTACCTATTTCGCATCGAGATGCTACCGTCGGTCGCTCGATTATCGGATGTGCGAGATTTAAATCGCCGTGAGCCTTTTCAACCGCTCGCTCGCGAACTCGTTCGGTCACTCGTTTAATGGAGAGACTCTCGTATTCCGCGTGGCCCTCTGCCGACAGCATTCGTTATTAGCGTGCAAAAGTCTCCATCCAATTTCCTGGATTAGCATCGCGTGTTTTCTCTCGTATCGTTTCTCTCTTCGTGTGACGCGAACTTTAAGCTTGTAGAGCGTGAACGTGAGCGTTCGTTTAAAAAGAACTTTATAAATATATAGGTACATATAATATAACACTAAGGATGATCCGCCCTTGAGTCAGCTCGGGTGGTCCAATTTGCCAGTCAGACTTCTCCGTTCCTGTACACGACGGATGCAAAATTATTCTATAACACATTTATATATTGATATTTACATAGCCGTTGGTGCGCTTTAATTTGTTTTCGATGTAATGTAACTATAAGCACAAATGGGGAGGAGGGAGGGAGGCAAGTGACTCTCGTAAATGAGTTTATGTACTTTGGTATCCCGCTTGGCAACCGATGACACCTTGACTCAATATTTTGTTTCGACGAAAACGAGGTATATGGTTCTTTATCGAGAACCAAAATTGATTGGAAATTTTGTTATCGAAATAAGTGTAAATAATTATACAAAAAAGTGAGAAGTTGTAACTTTTTTTTTCGATCAATTAGGATTAACGATTGTAACGATCATTCTATTTGGAATTATTTACAACGCAAATATTTTATTCGACTATTTTGACGAGCTTACATTAGACGAGTGTTTTGCGTTGTACTATGAAGAGACAGGTTCGAAAATATCTCACGAGTTCGGAGAGACGTGGTGAAGTTAGCGAGGTAGAACCAGGGGCAGCTCGTATCGTATTAGCCGCGAGGCCTTGTTAGCGTGTCTCGGGGAGAGGGCGAAACGAGAGAGGCCCGTAAAAGTCGTAAAAACGAGCGGTAATCGCCGGGACTTTCGTGCACGACACCGTGATCAATTTTCACCTTCGTTCGTATCAGCGATAGTGATATACTTAAATATCCGTTACATATTTAAGTATACGCTACATTTATATTTCACTGGTTCGTAATAGACATCGGAGACGTTGAACAGTCATGGATCGTTATTTCTTGATTAATATTGCTCCACTTACAAAAATTGTACATTATTGCCCATTAATAGTTCCATATCATATTAGGTAATTGTATCACAAATACTTCTCGTTGTGACAAAACCAATCCATACTCGACCTCATAATCGATCGCAATGACAATTGCGAGGACATTTTTTCGCTACAGTTTTTCAGGATAACTCTTATATACAATTTTGTATAAAAATTAGGGGAGACTGGGTACAGTGGTAACAATTTAGCTTTGATCGCTCATAAAATCGTAATAATAGAAGTGCGCTATGCACTAAGCACGTGAAGCGAAAGAGTGCTTATCAATCTTCACATTGGTCATCACATTTGCGCGCCTAATGCAATAATTAGCCTACAGGAGCATTTTCAAAAAAACGCGTGGAAATGCGGCACTATTCGTCTATTTTAATTAGATTTATTAGAAAAAAATCACAGATAATGGTCAATTGCAGTGTCTAACACTAATAAGGCACAATTCTTATAATTATATAAGTGAGAAATGGCGTTTTTATATCAGATATCTAAAACAATAATAGTCATTGTAAATATTTTATTTTCACTCCGCAATAACTATAATTAAAATAAAGTCAACAAAAACTGAGAGTTTGAGAGCATCTGTTCTCAAAAAACTTAATGTTCTGGTAAAATCAACAGTGTCAATAAAAAAATCTTAAACCATCTTTACGAAAAAAAAAATAAATGACAAATAAAACTTAGAGAGATACCATTTTTCACTTCCTCGTATGCGTATTTGTATTGCGATATGCCATGATGTCGTTGCGTTGTCTTTTTTTATGCGTATTCTCGGCATCTACAAAGTGAAACGAAGGAATTAGTAATGTTACAACTGTACCCACAAAAATTGTTACAACTGTACCCACCTCCCTCCTTTATAAATACAAAATTACAGTGACAAGGCAAACTGTCTCACACAAAAACTAATTACAATATCATATTCTCTAAAGTTTAATCTTCAAGCAGAAAAATACTTATGATCCTGTTTTTAATATCAGCTGCGTAGTTAGAAAAGATCTTCGATCGAAAATACTTACTTTGCCTCGACCGCGCACAATAGGGCCCCTTACAAGCGACTGATGTAGCACGTAACCACCGGGGCAACCCTGACGAACACGTTCGAACACGTAAACTGCTTCTCTTTCCCCTGAACCCCCTTGCCGTATTTTCCATAATTCGAGAGATATTCAATTTGTTTCAACTGTACCCTGTTACAACTGTACCCAGTCTACCCTAAAATAAAAATTGTGCGAATGTAAAATAAAAACGTCTTATAATAGCTATCGTGACAATATTTTCCAAAAATGTATACCTATTTATTGTTTTGGAAATAAATAGGTATTTATAAAACAATCTTTTTCCATTTAAATCGTGATTCAACCGTGAATCATTTTACCAATCGATGAAAAGTGTATCGATCAATGAATATGTGGTTCCGAGCGAGCGTTTTATGCAGACACTTGCATTTTTCGTTCGAAACACACATTTTGGGAAGACAGAAACAAGCACGGTTACTAACGAGGTTGGGCGGCGAGGAGAGTGTACGTTGCGTGTAGCTTTAGCAGCGCAAACCAAAAGAGATGATAGAAAGAGTGAGAGAGCGACGGAGAACGATAGATAGATAGATAGATAGATAGAGAGAGAGAGAGAGAGAGAGAGAGAGAGAGAGAGAGAGAGAAAAGAGAATGATGCCTATATAGAAAAGAAGGATGTGTGCGAAAAGGAGTGTATCCTCCCGCGAAAGCGCATTCGCATTCTGGGCCACGTTTCTCGTCCTTTCGCGTGTGCGTATTATTTATACGAAAATGGTTACGCGAGGATCTCTCTCGTCCGCGTTCGAGCGGCATCGCGCGAGCGAGTGAACGAGAGACCTCGGCAAAAGGCCCACGGAGACGCACGGGCGCAGAGGTTCGAGCAAAAAAATGGTCGTATTACCGGCAAAAAGCGCGGGTAGCAACGCTGATGATAACATCAGTCTTTCCCTGTCTTCGTCTGACGCGCCGTTCTCCCGCGTTCTCGCTCGACGAACCCACGAAGACACACGAGAGAGGACGAGAGTCTCTCCTCGTTCCTCCTGTTTCTCTTTTCATACTCCGTGAGGAGGGGGAGGTTCGAGGGAGAGAACGCGCGTCCGGCCGTGTCCTCCGCGTGTAATTTGTATCGAAACATCGCGAGAGACGAGACGAGAAGAGACGAGAAATCCGGTGAGGGCTCTCGCAACAGGAAAATAACGAAAGTCAGAGATAAAGAGAGCGAGAGAGAGAGAGAGAGAGAGAGAGAAAAAAAGAAAGAGGAAGATTCTTTTTTTTCGAGACGGCAAAGATCCGCAATTCGTGCAGCGGAACAAAAGAAGAGGAAGAGCGAAGTGGAAGAAAGAGAGGAACGGTGAGGAAATCGAGGTAAAGGACGCACTTTATGGTGGAAAGGGAGAAAAAATGCATTTAAAAAAAATGAATGAAAGGTATAAAACATCGCGGTGAACACCGTGCGCTCTCGCGTCTTTTCGCATCCATCCAGGGCAAGGGAGGGTAGAAAAAAAACAAGGATAGAGAAATATATTTAAGGGACGGGGGTGAGAGAGAAATGAGTCTCGCGGCTTTTGTCTCTTGTTGAGGATTGCGAAGAAATTGCTCCCTCTGTCTCTCTCTGTCTCTCTCTCTCTCTCTCTCTCTCTCTCTCTCTCTGTCTTCCTTTCTCAACCTTTTCTCTCTGTTTTCCGTGTTATACAGAACACGTACACACAGACCCACGGAGAAAGATCGCTCCTTCGCGCTCTCTTCGTCTCTTTTCATCCAACCGAGCAGGATTTCGCGTCCTTTTTATATTCTTCGCATATATATTCTCTCTCACGCGCGCGCGCGCGCGCCAGCGCTCGCCTTCGTGTTCTCCCGCGGGAGAGTCTCTTCTTTTTTGCCGGGGCGCGGCCCGCTAACAAGCGCGAGGCACCTCTGAATTCTGATTCCCGGCTGACACTTTAGTGATGTTCTCGCGTTCAACGGGAAAGCCCCCTTCCCCTTCTCACTCCCTCTTCGTTCACGAGACTCCGTATAGCTACTTCTCGATTCCCATATTCGGCCCTTCCACCCTCCCGCATTCGTGTTCTTCTTTACGAATCGAACGCGGAGAGTTCAGCTTCGATTTCGCGCGAATATCTTCTCTACGGGGCGGGAGGGCAAGGGGCTGACACGGGTCTTTTGCGGGACTCGAGTGGAAATACAGGAATTCGAGAATAATTCAACACCGGGGTAGAACGAGAGAAAGAGAATAAAGAAATTCATCGCACCGATTTATTTCGCAGATATCGCACTCGGGTACGAGTATTTGCTGTTCGATCGATGTTTCGTGGGCTAAATAGGAAAATTTCGATATCGGTAAATTTTTATAAAGTCGAACGTATTTATCAAAATATTTCTTAAGGCGCGACAATTTTTTCTTCTCCAATGATCTAACATAGGTATATTTCTTTACATACGAGAAAAATATAGCCATGTGCTACATTTTGTACAGAAATAAATTTGACAAGAATTAATAATAAACAAAATAGTAAATTCCGAGCTTTATTGAAAATGAAAATTGATTTCATTTCGAGAATCGTAAAATATTTTTCATGGTACTTGATTATTTCCAATATTTTTGAAAATACGAGAAAAATAAATACATATATTCGATTTTATACAGAGATAAATTTGTCCCGTGTCGATAAAAATAAAAAAAGATCATAAGCAAATCCCGATTTTGTTTTCGAAACAAAAGAGGATTTCGTTTTATCCGAACGAGTGGCTTAATTTTCGTTCGATCGCGAGAAATTGTAAAGAAAACGAAATCATAAATTGACCTCGTCGCCTGTCGATCGAGCGCGCGCAGCGAAAGAATGTCAGGTATTAAATTGTCGCGATATTATTCGAGGTGGCTGAAAATATTCGTTATTGTGATGAACGAGCGAAGCAATCGAGAGTGAGAGAGTTATCGAAAGCGTCCCTCTTGTTTCCGAAGAACGTAAATGAATGCGGAAGAAGAAATTTTTAAAAGGGCACTCGTAAAAAGAACGCTCGGATTCTTCGAGACCCTTCGGTCGAAAACTTACGCACGCATCGTCGAACGATGAAACATATGGTCGAGAGCTTCGTCCTCGAGATTTCTATTCGTTAACGCGACTTCTGCGCGTGGATACGTTCCTCGGGTCATCGCGCGTTATTCTTTACAACGCCTAAAGGACATTCCGCTACGTCCTCACCGCGCATCTCGTATTCTCTCGTGGACCGTCGTTGCAAAACATTGGCGATTTCGGGACGAGAGAACGTCTCGCGATAGATTGATACATTTTTAATGCGAGAACTCTGTGGACGCGCCGCCCGGGACTCGAGGAGAGTGCCCGCTTCTCCCGATTTCGCGGTCCCGCGAGAGACGACGACCAGAGAAGAGCGAGCGAGTTTAAATCCATCGTGGATTCCACGACGATTGGCGACGAGCAGTCTGCCCTCGGCACGCCGGAGGGACGCGAAGGATGAATGAGAAATAAAGAGAAAAAAGAAATAATAAAAAAAAATAACAACAACAACAACGACCTAAGAAAAATAAGAAAGCAAGAAAGGAGAAAAAAAAACTATTCGACGAAACACCGGCGGATAGTTCGTAACTGTGTACCTACCTATATACGCCCGCGTCGCGAAGATCGAAAGACCCTTTCGCGGTTTCGTCGCAGGATCTCACGCGCGATCGAGGGTGGGACCTATATACATATATACACATATACATGTGCGTGTGCGTGTGCGTGTGCGTGCGTGTGTGTGTGTGCGTGTGGGGGGGGGGGGGGGGGGGGTGCGTGTGTGTGTGTGTGTGTGTGTGTGTGTAATACACGTTGGATTACTTGGAAATTCTTCGGTTCGCAATTTTTTTGTCACGAGAGACTCGATCCCGAGCGAGAAAAATACCGCGAAATACCTTGTTGTAAAACGGGGAGATTTAATTCACGAATCGATTATACTTAATGTGACGCGAACGAACGATTTTTACAATTTTGTCTTTTTACTTTTCATATTTTTACATTTCTTTTTGCAATCGCTATACTGGATTCTCTTTGTTACAATTTTCTCTGTAGTTTTCTATCGTTTCTTTTTTAGTTAATAAGGAACTTTTATGGATTTTATTTTATTTTCATAAATTCTGTTCCATTTGAGAAAGAAACACGCTTCGAAATCGAATACGGCAGGTAAAATCATTCGTGCAATTTTAACCCTTTCATTTATGAATTACAGTTGTTCGAAGGCTTATGGGGCAAAAAATATTTCAAAGGTTGATTGATTCCGTTCAGATGATTAGATAGAATTATCATACGCCCGGTTCAACATATCGAGAGGTACATGTTTTTCATACGGAGTCTCGTAGACGACACATTGTAATTTCGTCGGAAAGTCTTGTAATTCGAAAATCACGCGGTCGTTCACGTGCCGACGTGATACGACGATTCCGCCGTAATAACGTATCGAATGTATATTTACACGGATATATATATACGAGCCGTTTGATTTTTGTATATTACGTACTATCTACATAGTTACACGTGCGTGAAACGCCGAGTGAAAAGTAATCGGCGCCGGGTTTGATGCCTGTCATGAAACCCCTTGAAAGAGAGAGAGAGAGAGAGAGAGAGAGAGAGAGAGAGAGAGAGAGAGAGAGAGAGAGAGAGAGAGAGAGAGAGAGAGAGAGAGAGAGAGAGAGAGCGAGAGAGAGAGACCCATGGCAAATTATAGCTCACCGGCGGAGTCTTGACGATTGGTCGTTCGAGTTATTCACCGTTTTACGTTCAACCGCGGCTCTACGACCCCACCCGAATGCGCCATAAAACTAACTCGTTAAGTACGCCAACGTGAAATTTTCAGGATTTTCCTCATTCCCGAAAAACAAAAAGTTTCCGTACGAGGAAGCGTAAATCGATTTATTTCCGAAAATAACATGTTACGTATCAATTTCTTTCATTTGTGTTTTTTCTTTTCGCATGAATTTATCTTCAAAATACAATTTTCAATCATTTCCACAGAATCCAAGAAACAGATTGGAAAATAATAAAAAGTTTTTCTTTCGATTAACAGCCTGCAAAAATATTTGAATAAAATATTTATGAAATTATTTCAATTTATAAACGTGATTTAGAAATAATAATTATTTATCAAAGACAAATAATATTCATAAATTTGGGTCTTTTAATTCGGTCAATAAGGAGATCGTTCGAAAATAATAATTGGAGCAAAAACATTTTAAGAAAGAAGACATTTTTTTGTCATATCGGGACGAAACGTTCCATACACCCAAGTAGGGATATAAATGCATTGAACACCATCGAGAAGTGTAAGTATAAAGCTCGCGGTTATACACATTTCTAAACGCGTCGTTGGATTGAGACATCGCGCACGCGGATGAGATTCTGTACGTAGAGAGCGCGCGCACGATTTCCCTGCCGCGTTGTACCGCACTCGAGAGCGAACCTGCGCGTAAATCATACGCGTGATGTAAATCTCACGCCTAAGGATCAATGAACTTTGACTATACATCGCTGATTATCCATGAAGTATTAGCTATATACATCACGCAGAAATAGTAATATCTAAATCATTGTGTGTTACTCGCGCACCCTGTTTTCCTCTCGTGGCATTTTATTACAATGATCGACGCGGACGCCCTACCGCGAGGCAATGAAATAACAAAAAAAAAAAAGGAAAAAGAAAAAAGAAAAACGAAAAATGATTCTCCGCATCGAAAAGTCATTAAAACGTGAATGAGCCGAGATGCATCAGGTGTCGTCGCATTTGTGAATTCGCGATACCTCGCTCTCGTCTTTGATTAATCCGATTACGTGTATGCACATACGGTATAACAGAGCTTCGACACACGGAATATGAACGCGAGAGTCATGGAGCGTAATAAGTACGGAGAGCGAGTGAGAAAGAGAAGAACGAGAGAGTAAAGGACAGATGTTAATTCTGTACGATGTGAGCAACGTGCAATAACTCGAGTAAGGCAGGAGAGCGAGAGAGAGAGAGAGAGAGAGAGAGAGAGAGAGAGAGAGAGAGAGAGAAAGAGAGCGATCGTGTCAGTGGAAAGTCCCGAGAGGTTAATTTGTGGGAATAATAATGATTGGCGATCGACGTTTCGGCGATACTCTGAAAAGATAACGGGAGACTTCGTCGGGCGAACGAGCGAGAGAACGAGGTCCGAAACAGAGAGAGAGAGAGAGAGAAGAGAGAGAGAGAGAGAGAGAGAGAGAGAGAGAGAAATGGAGAAAGAGAAAGAAAAAGTCATGCCAGAGAGGATGTCCTTCGTCACTCCGGTACAGAGTCCCGGTCGATCTCCACCTCTGAGCGTAGGCTCCTCTTGTTCCTCGACTCCACGAGTCTGGCTCCTATCTCGGTCCGATCGCGTAATTAATTTTAAACACATGATATAATTGGTCCCGGACGAAAATTGGTCAGACTCGTCTCTTCATCTCCGGTGATTAGCCCGTTTAGCCGGTTTCGAGTGAGGAAAGCACTCCTTCGTATAACGTATACCACGCTTACACAAGTGTAATTTAATTCCCGGCATATGTAGATTCTAAATGTTCGAACTACGAGTCACGGGCGTGCGAGTTGAGATTATGTGTTTGTTTTTTTTTCCTTTTTTTTTTCTTTCGAATACCTTTTCACGTATATTACGAAAATAATGATTATGTTGTTAACGGCTAATACTAGCTGATATATATGGCGATGAAAGATGGGAATGTTTTTTTTTTTCAACGTCTCTCTGTTATATGTCAGAATTGACGAGTCGGATATGTTACCAGTACGTGTATATATATATGAATATGAAGACATATGTAGGTCTATGGATATGAATAAAATTACAAATCGTTTCCAATTATCGTGAACACGTTACGAGTGTGTAATTATTTATTTCATCTTATTTCGAATACTTCTACATACAACGTCCTTTTACAAACTTCTTAATTCCCACGAGCTTAGAAGTTGAAACATATTAATCGATGCTAGATTTTGTACGCATCCAGCTTGTCGGTCTCAGGACCGGAGTACTTCCTCGTTGTAAGATTTAAATTACGAGAGTTCAATGTAGACT
>OX637865.1:25890939-26068776 GCA_951802705.1 Netelia virgata
CCACTACAAATTATTCTCAATTATACGAAAATCGTCGCGTCCAACATTTCCCTATAATGACTCGTAATTAAAATCATTAAATCGCGTTTACCTTCGGACGAAATAAATGGGCAGTAAAAAAGTTCAAACCATTGATTTCGTTATTTCGCAACAAATGTGCAAATTAGAGTAAACCTGAAATTTTACACAAAGATAACAAAAAAACGACAACACTAATATAACATTTCAAAACATCGCAGAACGCCAGACTCTCGTTAATCTTCGATGAAACGTATATTTTGTTTTTTATTTCCATCGACATAACTATTGAAATTTGTTTATTGTATATTTTTTTACATAAAAAGAAACGAATGGCGATACGGGAGAAGAGAATGAGAACCACCAAGTTGGAAGTTAGTTTGGCGTTAACTCGAGGGCAAGCCGTGCGTGTGTGCGAGAAAAAGTGTGTGTGTGAGTGAGAGAGAGAGAGAGAGAGAGAGAGAGAGAGAGAGAGAGAGAGAGAGAGATAGGGTCGGTTGGATCGGTCGGTGTTTGGCAGACAATTACTCCACGGACCCCCCGCGGCAGGGATAGATGTCTCTCTTGGTTCTCCTCTCGTTCCTGCCGGATCCCGCATCGCGCGTACCTACTACGACTGTTTTTTTTCTGTCTCTCTTTCTCATTCTCTCCTTCATAGCGATCTACCCCCCCCCCCCCCCCCCCCCCTGCCCGGCCTGGCTACCCTCCCCCATCAAGCCCCGCCACCCTTCTCTCGCCGTTTCTCTCCTCCACCTTCCTTGTCGACCGACAGGCGCGCGCGTTCCTATAAACTGTTTGTTTAGTTGATATATCGCGTTGATACTTATCACCTCGTATACGATATGAGAAACGCTCGGTAGGCATTACGAGTGAGATATCGTATCCTAAAAGGAATCTAATGACGCTCGGACCATGCGTGGCTCTCTCTCTCTCTCTCTCTCTCTCCCTCTCTCCTCTCTCTCTCCCTCTCTCCTCTCTCTTTCCCATTGCCTCAAATAACAGTCCGCACGCACACGCACATACATGCATTTCGTATTTATATATCGTTTGAGTAATCGAGCTCCGATTCGAAACAACCCTTCATCTCGCAATGCCACACTCGCGATCGTAAAATTCTCGCCTCCTATACCTTCCATATATTTACGTTATTTTATTTTTATTATTCTTTTTGTTCATTTCATTTCTTTTTTCTCAAAATCCTTTTTTAGTGATTCGCGAAGATATTCCCATGTCACTTATCCACGTGGCAACATCGACAAGGTTTCTGAAAGTTTTTTCGAGAAACGATGGCGTAAAACAATTGTTAAAAAAGGACAAGAATTTCAATAAATATATATATATATAGATACCTATATATATATATGTTTGATAAACATACCGATGTAGAAACGAGAATTTTGCACCACTGGACGACAACGACGACGACAACGATAACGACGACGACGACGACGACGACGACGACGACGACGACGACGACGGTTCGCGAGAGTGAAGGAAAAAATAAGGGGAGCGGCAGCAAAACGCTCGTTTTGGTCGCGGTTCGACCTCGCATTAAATAAAATTACAACGTTTAACGACGTGCCGCCTGCGGTATACCGCGAATGCATATTTGTCCCCTGTACGTGTCTGTGTGTGTGTGTGTGTGTGTGTGTGTTTTTGCTCGATGTATGTTTTACTACAAGAATGTGCCTTATAACGTGTGTTACGTCGATCGCTGAATGTCGAAAAGGCGCGAGTCGATGTTAAGAATCCACGCGCGATACGCCCTTCCGACTGTGACCCGTCGATGTATATTTATATACCGTACGACTAATACGTGTGTGACTATGTAAATGGGGTTGATGTTTCGCGCGGGATGTTTTAATGGCGTTATAATGCGTGTATGTTTTACCAGGACCGATCACGAAACGCGCGGGAACTCTTTCGAACTCCGTGTGCGTTGCTTCTTCGGCTTGGTCCGTGAAAAATGGGCGTTCGTGTCTCAGTGTGTGTGTGTGTGTGTGTGTATGGTTATGTGTGTGTGTGTTTGAGATAGATGCGCGAGAAAAAAAAGGAACGAGAAAACAAGGGGAGAAAGAGGGAGAGAATCGCCGGACGCCTCGAACGAGTTCGACCCAGCATGGGGCCACTTCGATATATTCAATCACGAAATTATCACTTCTGTACGTGTTAGCTTCGGCTATAACCAGGGTGAGGACGATGACGCGGTTATCCACTATAGTTCCAATGTACGAACTATACTTACATAGTTATACCCTGAGAATAAATTCTGTTATACTTAATGCATTTCGCCCTGTACATGTATATACGTATGAAACGAAGTACAAGAAAAGATTGGCTTATAAGGCCAATTTTTGTAACGAGCCAACACCAATTTTCCCTCTCGTTTATTATTTCAATTATAGATTTTTTTCTTCTTTCTTTCCCTTGGACCCCAGGTGCCCCCCGGTGTCCCCACCCTGCCGAAAGCTCGCTCTCGAGAGTCTCTGCCGTTATTTTTCTGCATTAAACCGAAGCGACGCGCTTGACGCTTTTTAAATAATTTATTCGCGACGATTATCGCCGAAAAATATTACGCTTCGCCGCAAACATTCTCACGTAGCGAGAATACCGAAGGTCCATGGGGCGTTCCTTGTCGCGTCGGCAATTTTGATATTTTCTTTTACTCGTTTATTTTGTCCAATAATTAAACAGAAATTGACAATGTCGAGAAGTAGAAAGAAGAGAAGGATTGAAGCAGATAATGATATTGTAGATGGCTTTTAACTGCGAGAACGACAAAATCGAAATATAAATAATCATCGGTTTCATTTATTTTTTGTCGATTATTGTAACTCGAGTGTATGATAGATGTAGAG
Source organism: Netelia virgata (assembly GCA_951802705.1). Classification (NCBI taxonomy): domain Eukaryota; kingdom Metazoa; phylum Arthropoda; class Insecta; order Hymenoptera; family Ichneumonidae; genus Netelia; species Netelia virgata. The sequence continues at coordinate 25,893,816 of OX637865.1, forward strand.
AAATGTGAAAATAGTATTACTCGATCGTAGATTATTACGGGCTAATCAAGCAACGAATTTCGCCTCACACCGTAGGGGTCGCAAAGCCCTTGACGACGGCAGGTGGAAAAAGGCTTACACCTTATTTTCTACTCTCACTTAGCTCTGACCAAGAGAGCAAGGAGAGAGAGCAGAGAGGAGGAGAGAGGAGGAGAGAGGAGGAGTGAGGAGGAGAGAGGGGGAGGGGGGGGGGGGAGAGAGAGAGAGAGAGAAAGAGAGAGAGAGAGAAAGAGAGAGAGAGATAGAGTGATAGAGAGCAGGAGAGAGGAGAACAAGGTTCAGGCATTAACATAAGTATGTGGATACGCGCCAGTTCGTTCCGTTCTCCGCTCTTTCTCTCTCTCTCTCTCTCTCTCTCTCTTTTTCTCTCTCTCTCTCTTTCTTTTTCTCTCTCTCTCTCTCTCTCTCTCTCTCTCTCTCTCTCTCTGTCTCGCACACACACACACACACACAGACACGCACGATGCGTCGCTCTCTATACACTCGACCTCAGATATATTTATGATGCCGTGGCTATATAACCGAGGAGGCTGGTTTATTAATACGTTATGCTTGCATTAGTACACTTAAGCATGACGAATGATCGCGCGCCACATGGATTTCGGTAGGCCGCGCGAATTTGAAAGCGACTGCCCCGCGAGGAGTTTCGCGATGCTGGTCTTCTCCAAGCCATTCCGTTTTTCTCTCGACGAAGAGAAACCTTTTCTTCCTTATTCGAGGCCCTCGATCGATCAAACATGGGCGGCGCGAGCCTTCGAAAAATTAAAAAAAAAGTATTATACGTTATTTTCCAACGTAATAATTACGAACAATTAATTATTCGAACATATTTCTCGGCATTCTTTGTGTGAAAATAATTAATTTTGAATTATTCGAAAACTCGTCGTCATTGTCATTAATATCGTTCGGTTGTAAAGCCATTTTTAATGATTTCCTTTAATTAAGAAATGTATCGCCTTTTATGGTTAATATATTGTATATCCTGCGTTTGTTTGCCCTTTCGATTAAGCAAGAATGAAATAGAAGCTCGGCTAATAAAACATCCCGAGTCGAAATTTTTTGAGGAATCAAGAATAGGCAGCATCGAGCGGACTGCTGAGGGTCGAGGCGAGGCTACGATGCATACTGGATGGTATATGCGTGCCCCCTCATAGAGCCTCCAAAATGGCATAAACTTTACATTCGGCCCGAGCGGAGGTTACTGGAGGGCACATAGGCCCTACCATAACCGCCCGGGAACCTCGGCTCGAGGAACTTGGTATCGAGAGCGGCAGTACCGGAGGGCACGTTTTCGAACTTGGCATCGAGAGCGGTAGTACCGGAGGGCCCGTGATGCCGTCAGATTCGAGCTGGAGGCCACGTTGGCATCGAGAGAAGGCCGGCGGCCTGTGCACTACAAAGGAAATAGGCTCTAAGAGGCTAAGAGGGGCAGTGAAAATTTCGACTCGGGATATATCCTATCTCATCCCCTTCGCCCGAACCGTTCTACGCGTATTACAATTTTTCAACGGTCCTAATTACGAGCCGGACTTATATCGTCGAATATATTAGCGTCGAGAGGCCAATTAATCTTTCGACCTATTTAGTCAACCAAGTCTATCGTTATTATCATTATTAAATACAATAATATCGTCTTTCGATTCGATCCATTGATTTTTTCTGTTGTTTAAACACGTTGCTCGTAGAAAAAGATTTATGGCCCTACTTGATTTTTGTTGTCGGTATATATATATATATATATATATATATATATATATATATATATATAAGTCTCGATGATTTCAACACGAAACGGCGCGATGACTGACGACTGATCAACCAAACTCTTGATCATTACGACGTGTTATTTTTAACGGTGATCGTAAAACGTAAGCCTGATAATCGTGCGGAGACGATCGAGAAACAGTAAGGATATAACGAAGAATGATTCTCCCGAAGATATTTGGAGGACAAGGTAGAAGACGGCGAGAAAAATCGATTTATTTGATCGAGAGTCATTTATTCGACGTCGATCAAACTTATTCGATTTCATGACGTTTATCTTCAATCAAGTTTTATTAAAATCAAATTTTTTTATCCGAGTCAACTAAATTTCGATGAAACTTTGTTCGATAAGAATCAACGTTATGAACGTTGGATCGATTGATTTTCTTTTCCATTCCTGCACCTTCACATTCGCGCGTTGTTAGCGTTAATTTGTTACTTTGGTGTGAAAACGCTATAAATTTTGGACCGTAAAACCGGCTGGTTTAGCGGCTACGAATTTGGCCGGTGGCAGATACGGTTATCCGTATCCTCGGCGTTTATAATCCCTCTCCGTTGCATGAACACTTTCTTGTACACGAAACACACGCACCCAAATGAAGAAAACAAAAATGAAAAAAAGGAACACAGTAGGTACAGGGGCAGAAGGGAGAGGGCGAGGAACTTCGCGTTATACCAAAAGGGGCACGCAGCCTACTTTAATGAGGTACGAAGTTTGAATTATGCACCTCTTCCTTTCTCCTCGATTCTCCAGCAGTTTCGTTTTCTCTTTTACTCCGCACCCATTCTATTCTCCCTTTACCCTTTTCTCTCGATGCTAACTTTCTTATTGCTCTCTTCTCGCCCCTGTCTCTCTCTCTCTCTCTCTCTCTCTCTCTCTCTCTCTCTCTCTCTCTCTCTCTCTCTCTCTTTCTCTTTCTCTTTCTCTTCTCGCCGTTGCTTCTCGTACCGTCGAGTTTTATCGGTTTTCGAACACGACGCTGATGTTTTTCACGAGTATCGAAACTACCGTTGTCCCGTCGAAAACAGAATTCTCGTAATTCACATCAACCCTCGACAGAAAAAAATACCTAAATAGAACAATAAAAAAAATGAGTAGGGTAAGTCCGGGGGAGGTGGTCATACGGGAGAGATGGCCAATTACAATATTTTAGAGAATACTCGATAAATATGGGTTCTTTTGGTTTAGTTTGATTCACGCTGTGTGTAGGTGCAACTTCCCGTCAATAACTCCACCGAAAATAAATGAAAAAGTAACTACGATCTTAACTAATTGTTTTTTCTATCGCTAATATTTTCTTGAGGGCTGATATTATATGTCGTGGTGATAAAATTTTGAAGAAAAGAAATCCTTTTTTTGCATTTTTCAACAGTGCACGAACACGGCTTTTTTATAATCTCAAAACTTTACATACTCCGTATTTATTTGTTTGTTTTTTACGCGTGGCCATCTCACCCGGAAGATTGGGAGAGATGGCAATCTTGAGTCAGGCTGTGATGGCCATATGGCTACCTTGAGTAGTGAAGACGGAGAACCTGTATTGTGTGATTTGTCAGATGAGGATGTGACCAAAGAAGATAACTGCGTTAGTTGTGGAGAAAATGATTACATAACAAGTCTCATCGAAGACTGGTTTCAGTGTATCGTATGTCAGCTCTGGGTACACGAAAATTGTTCCGAATTTGATTATATGTGTTCGAAATGTGGCCAGACGAAGAAAACGGCATTGTAAACGAACGCATAGACCAAAAGAGGAATCCTCAGATGCGAGTAAAATATGGCCATCTCTTTTTTTAATCGCCAACCGCGATGAAAACAAAATTTAGTTTTAACGTTTATCTCGCAATAATTTGCTATACTTTTCTTAATTATCTTAAAAACAAATGTTTAAAGTTTGAATATGCACTAAAAGTAGTTTATAATTGTTTTTATTTTTATTTTGACACAACTTTGAAAAAACTATGGCCATCTACCCCGGACTTACCTTATCCATATATTTGCGCGAATTTTCAAACCACTTTCGATGCCCCGACGAATTCGTTCGCACTCCATGAATTTTTGATACGCTCCTGTCTATTAGCGAGCCCCCCCCCCCCCTTCTTCGAGGGTTCCTTTTTTTTCGAAACCGTGGCCGGTAGAGTGTCGAACTGTTATTTACAATAGGGAGTGAGAGATGAACGAGAGTGACCAGTTCGTCCCTGTGTTCTCCATGCTCATAGCGCGCACACGCACGCACGCGCGCGCGCACACACACACACGCGCGCGCGCACACACACACACACACACACACACACACACACACGCGCGCGCGCGCGCGCGCGCACACCCATATATATATATATATATGCATGTATAATGTGGCGATCCGACGTTTTGTTCTGTGGCAATGCCAGAGGGCATTCGCGCCAAGAAACAAATGGAAGGAACAGGGCAGCGAGGAGAACTAACAAGGTAACCTGACCCCCGAGGAACAACACCGAGGCCACGCACACGCGGTTTTACCACGACGACCGATGACGACGACTACGAGAACGCGGCTCGCAACGTCTCCGCGGGAGAGCCGAAACGAGAGCCGGTGCATAACTCGCATCCATTTCAATATCATTAGCTCTTACCTTTTTCTATATACGTGTATATGTATATGTATACTTATATATTATTCTATACCAGTTCAAGTATACGTAGGTTTATACGAGCGCCGTAGTGGCCAGTTCGCTGCGGGCTGCGAGAGGTGAAAGCCACCATACCGAGATGGCAAACGTTTAGACCGATATTTTATAATAATTACTAGCTCGAAGCCGTTCGTACGCAATTAAACGAAAGTGATCGAGACGAGATTTCGAGCATTTTCGTATATCGTTAATCGTTGGATATTTAACTTCTGTTTCTAAACGTGGTGGCGCTTATGTCCTTATGCGTATGATTAAATTCGCGAGACACCGATAAATCCTATTTTCCTCAATTTATTGTAATTAGGGGGAAAACATAATATCGGTTCTGTTTTAATCATTTTTTTTTTATTTTTCATTTATTAGAAAAAATCGTGAAAAGTATTATAATCGCGAAAATTAGTTTTTCGTTTATATTCGTAGCTTGCAGTGAAAATATATAATTTTTCACTTAACGGAAAATAGGGACTGGATAATGAGAAAGTTGAGAAGAAAAAGTTGTCGTTCGAAAAGATCGCGTAATGATAATAATGAAATACCTACTCGACGATATGCCGATGTGTTGTCGTCGGAGTAAAATACTCTCGGATTTTTATCGTCAAATAATGAGAGGCCGCGGATACGACGATCGGGACACGAATTTATTTTCACCCCGAAGTTGCGTCGAAACGAAATTATTTATCCGCGGTCCGTTGTTACGATAGCGGTAAACAAAATTATCTCTCCCGTACTCCGTTCGTTTCTGATATAATACAGCGCGGCGCGGAGAGCTCGCGAGCAAAACCAGAACGTCAAGTTGCAAAAAAAACAAAACAAAAAAGAGAGAGAAAAGAAAATGTATATATATATATATATATATATATATATATATATATATATATATATGTATTATACATACACGAGAAGAGGGGAGGGTTGACTGCTCGTGTTGGCAGACCGACCGGCTAATGTGTCGACCGAAATATTTATGATGATTGTTTATGGACCGTACGTATATTAGCGAGAGAGCATCCCGCGGGCGCTTCGTTTCTGCTCCCTTAACGCGCGCCACTCTTTCTCTCTTTTCTCATTTATGTCCCCCTCGCTCACTCTCTCTCTTTCTCTCTCTCTCTCTCTCTCTTTCTTCGTTCCTCCCCCCCCCCCCTCACTGTTCTTTGCTTTTTTTCACTCTCTTGCCCGCAACGGGCATCGCCATTCCGCTTCGGCAAGCCCCGCTCGGTAGTTTCGCCCTCGGAAGTTGCGGTGATCATAACGAAACTATGATGTTTTGTCGCAGATCAGATATATAAACGTAAAAAACAAATTTAAGAAATAAAAGATAGTAAAAAGCAAACTCGAAAAATGACGAACGCTATAGAATGTAAATAAAAATAAAGAAAGTAAGCATGTCGAAACGACATGCACGAAAAGCTATCGTTCGGGGCGTCTCTCATCAGGTGGCAGATGAGAGACGGCCCGAACGATAGCTTTTTTTCTGGCACACACGTTTTCGCACTCTGCTCGCGCAACCCTCGCTCGTAAAACGACCACCTTGCGAGAGATAAGCCCCGAGAGAGAGAGAGAGAGAGAGAGAGAGACGAGTAGCTGCACGCGCGAGCGTTGGCTACCGATAAATAATTACGTAAATAAATAAATGAAGCGGGCAAGAGCGAGGACGCGTGGACGCCACATATCGTTTTTGATGCGGTCGCACTGGTAGGATGCAAAATAAAATGGGGTCTCGCAAGGTTTTAGCTCTCTAGTCGTCATTATATACATTTGGAAATGCAAGTAAACCGAGAAAGCTGATTTTTGGATATTGTATGGAGGGGGCTTAGAAAAGCTTAACTTCAAATTATTGACCAAATATCCCATGTGCATTTTCCGCCATCTTGAAAAAGGGTTACATTTTGTGTTTTATGATAACTCGACTCTCTGTCATGATACGAAAATTTCGCTTGAATACTTTTTTATTGCCTTTTTTACGCTCTACAATTAAGGTCCCATTAATTGTTCACCTACCATTGATCGTTGTTGAGATATCGCGCGAGAAAGTAAAACATTAAGAGATTGAGACTAGTTTTTTGCTGTTTTTCGTGATACATATCGATTTGGCTCCTTTCTCGCGATACATATCGGATACATATAGGGGCTGATGCAGCAGTCACATCCTCTTTCGATCCGCATTATATTTTCAAGGTCATTTCAAGGTTAACTTGTTTTTTTCAAATGTAAACATATACATTTCATTACAGATTCTTAATCTACGACTTGAAACAAATAACTTTTGTTTGAAACAATTTTTCTTTTAGTCACTACTTTTGACAATATTCAATATTCAAGAAAAAAAGAATACACCATGTCGCGAAAATCATTTTATTAACGACAATATTGTAAAAACTAGTGACTAAGAGAAAAATTGTTTCGAACAATATTTATTTGTTTCAAGTCGTAGATTAAGACTCTGTAAGGAAACTAGATGTTTCCATTTGAAAACAACAAGTTGACAAAAAGCAACAAAAAAGTATGGAAGCGAAATTTGTGTATCATGACAGAGAGTCGAGTGATCGTAAAAAACAAAATGAAACCCTTTCTTCAAGATGGTGGAAAATGCACATGGGATATTTGGTCGACAATTTAAAGTTAAGCTTTTCTAAGTCCCCTCCACACAATATCCAAAAATCACATTCTCGGTTCACTTGCATTTCTTCATCGTTTTTTCGGATATAATGATTGGACTACTCTGCCAACTCGTGGAACGTGATCTTTCTCTCTCTCTCTCTCTCTCTCTCTCTCTCTCTCTCTCGCTCGCATTTTCTCTCGCACTGCTCGCTGCACAAATTGGTCGAGTAACCAGTTTGTGGTATACGACACGTCCACCTCTGTTCCTCTTCTTCTTCCTTCTCTTCTTCTTCTTCTTCGTCCTCGCACAGTCCTTGGCAACGTGTGCCCCCGTGATAAAAATAAATTAAATTAATCTTCCTTACGTACGAGGGAAGAGTCTCTCCCGCCCGTGGCCATCATCGAAATCCACGCTGCAATCCGAGACTCGAAAGTCCGGCATCGGCCAAATTTGACGACAAAAAATAATTAAAAATTATCTCTCGATTAAACGATTATAAACGATCTCGCACGATTATCATCATCGCCCGATCACTGTCAATTAAAAATGATGAATGATAAACAATTTTCGATGGTTGCTTCGTCGTATATTTCTACTTTTTTTTTCTTTTACAAACTCCAACTTTCTCTCGACATTCCGAAATTTCGAAATGGGTGCGACTGTAAGTATTTAGCTCGAATCTCATTGGAACTTTTCGTGGCGATTTCGCGCGCTCCTTTCGTCTCGAGTTAGAGACAATTTTGGGCTGGTGTCACGCTTCGCACCTCGGTGTAGAGAATCGACGATGAGAATGCGGTATAGAGGAGTGACGGAGGGAACGCGGGGAGGGGGGGGGGGGGGCAGCGTGGCGGAATAATGCCAGGATCGCGACCCCCTACCGTCGGGACAACCCTCGAAAGAACCTCCTCTCGGAGACACTGACATACTTGTCCGTTTGGCGAGTAAAAAGGACGCGCGTTAGCTAGCAGCGGGGATCACTCTGGACTCTCGACGCAGGCACGGTCCGAGGACTCGCTCCGTGCCACCAGTTTCTCGAGCAATGCGGGAACCAACTTTTGGAATCCCGCGGATCTCCATTGTTCCTCGAGTTAAACCGTCGCTAACTCTGACGAGGTTTGTGCTTTGGTGTGTACGTGTGTGTTTGTGTGGGAGGGAGGGAAAGAGAAAGAGAAAGAGAAAGAGAAAGAGAGAGAAAGAGAGAGAGAGAGAGAGAGAGAGAGAGAGAGAGAGAGAAGGGATGGGGACATGTCCTTTGGCAGGACTTTCGCGTCGACAACGTTTATACACATTTAACCTTTCACGCCGCTACACCAAGAGGGGCTTCTCGCAGTCCTCTGACCTCTTTCCCCGCCCACTCTTGTCCCATCGTGTGTTCTCAGGATCGGGATGACTGATGTCAAAATTAGGCTCGTGTTTCAATCAGGGAAACGGGTGTACGCGGATGCTGTCCCACACTGATGCGTGTGTAGGAACGGCCCCTGATGAATTCTTGCGTACAACGCTGCGTCGTTTCCGAGACGAATTGTGTATTTTCAAAATTGAGATCGAGAGACGATTCGTTTATCTCTGTCCTTTTAACTTTGCAAAAGTGAATAGAATAATGTGAATGCATAATTTAGGAATGGCCAACTTGGATAAGCGAAGTGACGGAAAATTTCACCGGCGATAACTTTATTAATCCGACCCTCGAACGTTATTCGCGAAAATTCGTTATAATTCCAGGCGAATCGCGTCGTCATCTTAATCAAATTCTCGTCGTTTCGAACAAATTCGAATATTCCGACAATGTAATGAAAATCATTCTTCCTCGTATTCTCGCATAAAGCCCGACACAAAAAAAACCCCCCCTCTTTTACTAGACACCGTCGAATCTCGGAACAAGTTCACAGCGAGTGGTCCATCATCTCGAAGTAATATCGCTCTCGGCTTAAGTTTGACCTCTCCTGGCTACGTCCTCGACGGAAGAATAAAAGTCACGCGTGGGTACGCGTCGATGAAGTCATTCCCTCGTGTATACGTAAAAATTCTTCCTTTTTTCCTCGCCGTACGCACGATCTCGCGCACACACACACAATACAAAGAACGCGACACAGTCTCGCGACACAACAAGTGCGAAAATAAGCTCTTAACGAGGCAAAGATTGACCGTGGACAATGGCGCAACCACTCGAAGGGTGCGAAAGGAATCGTACGGAGAATTTTTCACCAGTTGTATGGTCTCGCTTCCCGCGGGGATTCCCACTAGTTTCGTAAAAGAGGTCCTTAGCCCCGACAATGGGCCTGAAATCCACACTCCGGGATCTCTGTGCGAGGACAGAACCGAAAAATGACGCGAGAAATCATCGAGTTGAGGATAGAAAGCCTCTTTGGCACGCACAGTCCAGAATCGTCTTTTCCCGATCTCTCTTCTCTCTTTCTTCCGCGCCCTGCAGACGCGCGAGGGAGCACATCAGCCCGAGCGTCGTTTATTCTCGCGTTGGCGACAAAAGAACGTGCCAGACGGAGACAGATATATACATCCCGCAGTGGACAATGGACCTGGCCACGCGGAAATTTGCAGGTTGACTCCTTCCCTCGATCTTCGTGTGTGTGTGTGTATGCGAGAGAGTCTCGACCTTGCCCCGTGAGGAATACCACGAAACGGAAAAAGAAGCGAGAAAGAGATTCCGTGAGAGGGAAAGGAATTGATATTATACGCCAGTTAGAAGAGACCAATGGAGATTTAGGTGTCGTTGGACCGGCGCGAGAAGAGGGGGCGGCGAATGAGGAAGTGTGCGGGGAAGTTTTATACCTATAGACGTAGACCAAAGTCGTCGCCTTTATATCGTATGACGAAGTGGTCGCTATTATGTACACACACACACACACACATATATACATATATGCATAAGTGAGTAGTAGGTCCGTCACCTGGCGCCCCTTTTTGCCTGAATACAAACAAATTTTCTATGGGCCACTCTCGTGAAAACCGCGCGCGCACACACTCGTTCGCTCCATGAGAATCCAATTTTCTTCTTCGTCGACACGAGACTAAAAAAGTTTAAACGACGAAGCGCCGCCTTTTCGCAGTAAATGCGTTAGGTATATGGACGTACAATAATGTACGCGGTACAATGTAGTTACTGTTATATGGAATAGGGAGGGGAGAGAGAGAGAGAGAGAGAGAGAGAGAGAGAGAGAGAGAGAGAGAGAGAGAGAGAGAGAGAGAGAGAGCGAGAGGGCGATTGAGACGTCAAGCGGGGAGAGCAATTCATTTGGAAAGTGTGTTCGACACGCTGGCACTCCCGAAGCTTTTCTCTATATGTATACGTATTTACATAAAGCCGGTGAAGTGACTTTTTTCGTCACGCCAGCACTCACCGAAACGATCGACGATAATAAAAATCTATTCTTCGTAGAATCCGCAACGCGCGCACCGACGAGGGAGTCTCGAGAATATATTATAATAATAATAGGTTCTCGTGCGAGATCTGAAATACGAAATCTTTAGTCATTTCCGTAAGATTTTCGAGAGATTTTCAGAATGATTTTTCCGCGAACCAACGCGTTTATAGGTGTGCCGGGTGATTATAATGAAAGGCATGCGAGCAACGTGATTTTTCTTCTTTATGTACGCGCAAGAAAGTTAATGGGACGCGTAGGTTACTCGCGTGTCTACGGGAGGAAAATTTGTTTTTTTATTTATTTTTTCATAACGCGTAACGTACGTTCCGGCTGTGCCGCGGATAACTGGAGATTTAATTGATTATTTGTGGCTGCGCGGAAAGTAGGTACACCGTTATAATGACGGGAATGTGAGAATAAGATACTCGTGTAATTATTTGTGATGGACACGGGTGGGTGGATTTATTTGCGAAGGAGAGAAATCGCGTATCGATGTATGACACGGTTAGAGAAAAGGGGAATTGTTGTAACGTATAAGAAACTTCGCTCGCGTTTAATTTGCAACAATATTATTTCAAAATACTCGTCGACTATTTCAAATTCGAGACTTTATTTAAATTAACTACTTAAATAAAATAAAATAAAATAATATATAATAATATAAAAGAAATAATTCGTTTTTAACTATAAGTTATCATTTGGTTTTAATCGATAGAAATAGTATTTAAATTCTTAAGATAAACATTAAAAATAAATTATTCGTGAAATTTTACACAAGGATCGCATCGAATCGAATAAATCCATTTTTCTCGGTGGACGAGAAGCACACACGCTAAAAACTCATAAATCTTCGCGTGCCTCTGGCCGTCGTCGTCTCCGGTGAAAACGCGCTTGGCCCGCGTCCACACCCAGAGTACGGAGGACAAAGGGGAGCCCACCCGAACAAAGTTCTTGCTTTATAGGAGAATTTTCTGCTCAATAAAGTATGACTCGTACGGATACGAGGCGGACGCGCGAGCGCAGAGTGAGGCGCGCCCCGCGTGTTCCCCGAGCGACACACGCCGCGCGCGTGAAGAACGACGAGCTTTTCTATGGACTTTATGACGTGGCGCATCGTCCAGTCGAGACGAATGGGCGATCGTATGTGCGTTACAAAGCGACGACGATTTCATCCTTTTTTTTCTTCTCTTTTTATATTCCTCCTTTTCAAACGTTTTTCAAAATTTCACGATGAATTCAACCGAGATGAAGAGATTCGTAGCTCCGTGCGAAAAAAATAACGAAATACACCGTTTCAATATTTCAAATCTTTGTATTCATTATTATTTACGCTTTAATTTCAATTTTTCTTAAATGGAAAACATATTTGTTTATCAATTTTAATTAATGAACTAATTTTCGAAAAATATTGAATAAAAACCATTGTTTTTCGAGGGATAAAACACGTTTTAGTTTTTAATTTAATTTCTTTTTAATATGAAAACAATATCCGATCGTGCAATTTAAATTAATGAATCGATTGATGAAAAATGATCGATAGACCATTTTTCTTCGAGGCATAACAACCTTTTTAATTTATCTTTTCCGCGACGATTCCACGATCGTAAAACCTTGGTAAGGTAATCGATATATTACTAGTTACATTCATCCTGTGGGATTTGCGCGTCGGCAACTAAAAATCCTAATAGTCAGCATTACCAATAACAGGTACATCGTAAGGGCGTGCCTCGAGAGCTCGCGGGCTCTAAAAGTCCCGGCCGGGTAATAACTCTATTGCGACTGCCGAGTTCGTAGTCGTAGTAGTAGTAGTACTAGTAGTAGTAGTAGTAGTAGTAGTAATAATAATACAGTTGTGCGCGTTGGTGTTGTTATATACCCCGAGCTCCGCCGGTCAGCACTCGACGCGATCTGTTATATATGAGAAAGTAAAATCTTGTGGTTCGCGAATGAGTGTCTGCCGGTCAGCTGCTTGCGCGCGCGCGCGCCCTCCACCCTTCCCATCGAAACAACGTGCAATTAAGTTAAACAATTGCCGGGAGCGCCATAAACAAAATGCGTTGGCGAGTATCGCAGTCTCCGGATACAATTATACTTATGCAAGTAGTAAATCAAGCGAATTGCAATTATAATAAGCCGGTAGCACGATAAAAATCGACGATCGATTATTACAATGAATTTTTATTTTTCGAAACGAAAATTTACCCGAATTACTATGTTATTTCGTTTAATAATAATTAAGATTTTTTTCGTTGTGCAGATCCAACTTATTCTCCCGCGTTTGACAAAGATTTGGGAAATCTTGTCGAGCTATACGGCAATTAAAAAAGCAAAAACATTAATTATACGTTCTCGATCGAATTCTCCTATCGAGTCTCATCCAGCTCGATTTTTTTTTCATTTCTTTCCACCGTTATAAGTCACGATAGGCTACGATAAATCGATACGAGTGATAGGTTTTATCTGCGCGAGTCTCATAGGTAGACGTACCGTAATAGGCCTATAAAGTTTAAGGCGTTTAAGAAAGTGTACGCGTCTCGCGCGACTGAACGGCGTCTCTCGATCTTTCGGTTGAAAAATTAATCGATTAGCCCCGTATAGAGACCGGCCTCCGGCTCCGCCTACGAACGTAGCACAAACTCGCGCGCGGAACGTCCCTCCGCGGTAAAAAGAAATTGCATATAACTCGTTAAAAAAGAAAATAGACACTCTGCACATATACACACTCGCATACACACACACACACACACACACGCCCACACACACACACACACACACACACACGCACACACTATATCTATATATACAGTCGGTTACGTGGACGAAGGGTAAAAAACACGCCGAAATTCGATATTGTAGGTACGTCTCGCTGAGAGCACGCGGAGTCGGGTCGCGCGAGGAGAGGCTCGATGACGAGAGAGTAAGCTCACGTCAATTATCGCGATTATTTATGCCCGATGTTCGAACATTTCGTGTCGTTTCCCCGTGTGTATGGCATAGCGTAGCGTGTTACAGTATGGACACGGTATTATATAGCGCGTATATATAGATACGCGAAGTACAGTATAATGGCCGGTGCCATTAAGCTGGATCCTCTCAGTGATATTTTCTCGCTCGGTTTGCCCATCCGCACTCTTGTTGGCGCCCACGGACTCGCCGCGGGCACGATATTACGTGCCATCCGTCAAACGTCCTACGACCAACTACTCTCGCGCGAATACTATACGTATTTACTCCGGTATGTATCGTCCGTATATTCGCATCTTGTATTATCTGCGAATGTACGATTCGCAGAATACGAACTAGTGAAAAATTTCGTAAAATAAAATTAAAGCGGACAAACGATCAATCGTACGTTATACTCGATTGGTGCGTAGTCGATGAAAATGGAAAAAAAAACGTCGTTTACATTCAACGAGATTGAAAGAAATTGTGTTTTGAAAAATTTATGTAATAAGAAATTTTCAGAAGAAAGCGAAAGATTAATGAGAAAATTGAAAATTGGTCGATTCGGACGATATTCGTGTCGATGAAATCCGATACATTTGTTTTTCGTGGATATTTTCGCAGGATAAGGACTTTAAGGACTCTAAGGATTTTGCGTTCGTGCTAACCGTGGAGCGCGCGTCGTAACCGTCGGACTTTTATCGCGGTTTGAAAAACGCGCTGTGTACGAACGACGATGAACTCTCTCTCTCTCTCTCTCTCTCTCTCTCTCTCTCTCTCTCTCTCGCTCGAAGAGTTCTTTCTTATTTTTTATTTACTTGTTCGTTTAAAAGCTTACACTTTGGCTCGGACTTTTTAAGCTACAGCGTGAAATGTGCGTTTCACCGCGTCGGAGAGACAGAGAGAGAGAGAGGGACAGAGAGTAAAGAGTTCTCGGGTAACTGCTCAAATAACAAAAATAACGTTATACACGAAGGGGCTACTCGTTTGCAAACGTTAAAAAACTTTAAAACGTCAGCTCGTTAGTCTCCACTGTCGGAGGGATAATCGGGCGTATTTCTTCGCGGTTCGGGAGCCCCGCTCTCGCTCGCGCGTCTTTGACGATGACTTTTGGCTCTTTTCTCTCCCTCGCGCGGTCACCACACACACCGGGCCCCATATACGCACTTTTATTATTCTCTCGAGCATACACCTGCTCGCACGTACAATCTACATATATATATACATATATATATATATTAGCGAGTTATGTGGCAAGATCGACTCGTCACGCCGCACGAGATCCACGGCCACGACACCTTTCGCGCCTGTTCCTCGTTTCTTCTCCCGACACGACCAAATCTTATCGGCCGATATCGAGTACCTATTTCTCCCCTGGCGGAAAGTCCATTTTAATGGCTCTTCTTCCACCTCGACTAATTGGGAATTAGGGTCGTGTCTTATTTATACACTTCCATGAACATTGTAACGACAATCCTTTCGTACAACCTACGAAACGTCCTTATCCCGTACGAAAAATATATTTCCAAATTTGTTGTTCTCACACAAATCGTAAAAAAAATATTTTGAAATCATAAGAGAAATTTATGTCACATTGATATAGAAAAAAAAAAAACAAGAAAAATATTTTCTGTGTGTTCTCGGAATGATTTTGAAATCCTTGAATTTTATGTCGAAGAAGACGTCACGTACGAGTGACGAAAGGGTTTGTCCGTTTGCCTTCTACTTGCAAATCCATAGTTATAGGGCCCATGTCCGACAATCACTTTTTTGTCTCAAGATTACTCTCGAGGGATGGGGGAATCATCATAATAATAAAGCGAAAGAGGCGAAGAGCGCTTTTGGTAACAAAACTCTCCGGAGTGCGGATGAGTTACGAGTATCGACTTGCTCTCTCTCTCTCTCTCACCCTCTCTTTTTTTGTGGTGGAATCGATAGTTTACCGAGAGTAACAGAAAAAGAGAAAAAGAGAAGAACTCGTCTTTGAGTGAATGAGAAAACGAGAGGGCGAAGGGGCAGGAGGGAAAGGGTTTACTCGTAACCACTTTCAGTGTGTGTCTGTGTGTTTCTGTCCATGCATATATATATATATATATATGTATATTTCGAAGCTGGACAGACGTTAGACCAGTGCGACTCTTAACTTTTGCTATACCAAACTTCTCCGCGTGTAGGCTCTCGTATAACTTTCATATCTATATATATATAGATATAAATATAGATATGTATATGTATGGATGAGAGAAAAGAAGCTCGAGAACAGCGAGGAGGAGAGGGAGGAACAAATGAGTTCGATGAGTTACGGCTCGTCGTAAATCTCAGACTAATGGCTGCCTAAACGCGAAACCTGCTGGCTCTTCGGACCCGCAACGCTCTCCCCATGACCGAGAAATTTAATAATCCAACTAATGGGCTCCGGCGCGTTCTCCTATCATGGCTATATACCTCTATGTACATATATATCATATATATATATATATATATATATATATATACGTCAAGATCTCAGCGAGTAGATGTTTTAGCGCGATCGTAGTAGAGGGTAAAAACAAAAAGTCTCGCTGCAGTTACGTGATATTTAGCTCTGGCCCGTTCACTTTAGCCATGGGTTTCGAGAGAAATAAATGGAAACGGTCGAAAGTATCATTGTTCCGTATGTTTAAATATCGCGCCTCGTATCATCGAGGTCTGATGATCTGATCGCATTGATATTTTCGTCGTTTTTAACATTTTTACCTGCGATCTTTAAAACAAATAAAAATGTTATATAAATGAAATAACGTATCTTTTTCTTCGTTTTCTAATAACAAAAGGATATTTTTTGATCGAATACGACGAGAAAATGAACAATGAAAGATTCGTTTACGAAACCCGAATGATTTTTGTTACTTCTCGTCCCGGCTCAACTCGCAACGACTCTTTGTTCTTTCAGGCACACCACGCGTTTAGTATTATAGTCGTAGAAGGTGGGCTCGTCGCCATCGCGCGACACATCGAAAAACTGGTTGCAATAAATATCGCGTAATATTTCGAAAAGAGTCTGGCTTTTAATGGCCCTCTTACCACCCGTTATTAAATTATAAATTATGACAATCTTGTCCGTGCCATTTAATGAACCTGACGTTTTATGCCCACCGTCAATATCCCATAGCCGACAACTAGAGAGCCTGTGGCGGTTTCCGCTCCTTTGCTCCTGCTCCTGCTCCTCTCTCCCTCCCTCTCTCTCTCTCCTCCCCCCTCCCGCGCCACTACCTCTGTCTCTCTGTCTCTCTGTCTCCCTCACTTTCATATCGCGAGACACGCGGTGCTTTAGGTTTCCCCCGAAAACTGGTTCGCCGCTGCACGAATCTCGAAACGTATCTCGCGGTAAGAGAGCTAAACAGAGAAAAATTAGCCGCAGGGCCCGCGCAGCGTGCGTATAACTATCGGCAGCCCGTAGCGCGTATACGATCGAGAAGGATCGACGTCGCAACACGGTCGAACGATGAAAAGTTCACCAGGGTGATATTATATCGTCTCGTAATTGCCGCTGCTGTCTGCATTCGGTGTGTATATACAGCTTCGATAGATTCTTTATCGCCCAAAAAGGGAAGCTCGTGAGTAATATCCTAAGAACGGTGAATATCTTTTTTATAACCCGTCTCACGATGCGCATCCACGTGAATTCTCACCATCGTCGTCATCTCCACACCTTTAACTCCCTCGCCGCGAAATCACGGTTAGGACAATTATTCCGAACGAGTTTACAAGTTTCGTCTGCGTAGATTCGACGAAACGATATTTCGCAACTATTTTTCGACTAAATTATCGTCGATTATTTCCTTTTCTTACAATTATTATTACGATCGTTATCTTAAATAAAATATTCTCAAAGACTATTAAGACAATAGACAATAAGTAGCTGTTTTCCAATAGTATTAAAATTTTTACGAACAAAAAGAACGGAAAATGAATGACGTATTTTTCGATCTCGTATGTTTTCATAGAAAAATTTATATAAGTATGAAATACTTATATAAATATTTAATACCCACTGCGCATACACGTTTTTTCGTACGTAGAGAAATTCTTTAGATATCGTTCTCGAAGCTCCAAAAAAGTCCACTCAAATCGATCTCACCGATTCTCTCGGTCCGCCGAATCGCATCTACGTCGCAGCACCCCCTCGCATATACGCGCTCTATTCCGACGATACCCACATAATCCAAGAGCGAGCTGTCTTTTTGTTCTTCTTCTTTTTCTTTTTCTTTCCTCCGTACCACACGGCGTCCCGCAGAGTCTCGCGCCACGCCGGTTTATTAGTCGTCAATCGTTTGTTCAACATTCCCCAAAAAGCCCCGTAAACGTTGGACGATCTGATTTACTGCGCGAGAGAGCGCTGACCAGAGCAACGTTGATAGCTCTCCGCGAGCATCGGCAATGGTCCTTCGTTTCTTTTCGGTCCTTTCGGTTTTTCTCTCTCGGGGTTTGCTTCGTCCCCACCACGGGGTCTCTCGTTTAGCTCGTGAGATGTTCGAGATTTCGAGCAGCGGCGAACTTAGAATCTTCTTTATTTATTTCTAAGACCACGTGCTATATTGCGATCTAGAATAGGAGATATTATTGCACCGCTTGTACGATTTTCTCACCGAATCCCAAGAAATACAGAAATTTGATAAAATTAATTAAAAACAACTAAACAAACAACGAAATTCATGTATATTTTTAATCAATGTTAATGTTTTCAATTTCATTAGTAATTGAACCGAGTAATTTTTAAATCTTATTGTTCAATTTATTCGATTATTTATTTAAAATTTTTACTGGACATATCTTCAACGTGTAATCTCTCGTTTCTCGCTTCGTGTCCCATTGCGAGTAACAAACGGGGTGAATGTTTTTTTCTACCCCATAAGCTGGTTCTTCACGACACTGAAATACCATTGGCAAACCTCCTCGTGTCGTTTCAAGATCTTAAATTCTCGTCCTTCCACCGTATTACGACAATTTTACCTTCTTTTTTCTCGATCAATTTGCCAGACTCGAGAAATCTCGATCGTTACTTCAAATCCATGGTGATAAATGAACGAAGTATTTTTACACGTTTTAATGGCAGACGGTTGAAAGAAAACCCGATTATATCGTCGAAATTACGATGACGAAAGTTGCTTAAACGTTCGTAGGATTGCTCGATTTTGCGCAAAATGCAAGATGTTCGGAAAAACGAGTGGGGTCGTAAAGGGAAGTTGAAATTCGTGGAAACGATGTCTAGGGACGACGCCGAGAGTGAAGGAGAAAAAGAAAGAGAGACAGAGAGAAAAGTAGAATATAACAAGTAGTATAACCCACCAACGGCGACGACTATTCGGCTTTTATTGTTCCGAGACCGCGCGTTGCAATGTGACCCGTTTTCTTCGCCGAGAACACTCTCGGCTCTTCGTAGTACAACTACGACCATAAATGGCCCTTTATTACTGCGGTAATATTACCTACCGTGGTAGCGGAGCCAAAAAGCGCTCGGGCCAAGGGCCGAACAGAAGGACAAGGACGTGACTCAGTCGCGTGAGCGAACCATCTCCAATTTTTATTTTTAGACTGACAACTCATTTGGTATTCATCGAAATACGTTGCGATTTCCATTCGGGTCGAGATCGATAAAAATATACATTTAATTCGGTACGAACGAATCTTATGTCGATAAATTTTGATTATAACGAATTAAAATATACTTTAGGCACTCGGTAGGGATCGAGTTTTCGTTTACGATAAATTTTCTGATAATAATATAAGTTGCCTAATTAAAAATCGTTAATAAAATTTGTTTAATTGTACGTTTCTCCTCACCTGTCGTATCGATAAGATCTAACAGGAGAAAAGTTGCTTCAAGATTTCAATGGAGTTCCCAATCCCCTTCGCTTCGTCTTTCATTTTCTCTCTCCCTCTCTTCTTACGTCCCTCTATGTCATCTTCGAATGTAAGCAAGAGACGAGGCACTTCCAGTCGAGTCACGGAACCAAATGATCCGGTGTCGATCTGGCTAATGAAGGAGGCCTTCGACAATGCTGTATACGTCTCGTTAGAATGAATACGTTTCTGTTAACGCGTGTCTCGTTTTGATCGTTACGCAACGAAAACATTTCGTGAATAGCCGATAGAAACGTACGTACGACGCGTCGTACTCTTGTGTCCCAACCGAATAATCCATCGCACGTGACGCTACGAGGTGTAAAGTAAATAATTATTTAAGCTCGGTTATGCGGGCATGTTCGAGGAACGCTTAATTGCCTCCGTGCCACGAACGGTGAAAGCAAAGGCGTGGTAAATATATGCCTACATATATATATATATATACACAGGATATTCTACGCTATGCCGACAGATATAAAAATATTTTCGAATATCACAAAAGTATATTTTTTCATCGTTTTTTTCCTAACCTTAGTTTTTATTTTAAAATATAATTAAAAATATAACCTCGTACAATTTAATAATCTACCCGAAGAGAATAAAATCATGCAATATTTTAAA
The DNA here is from genome assembly GCA_951802705.1 of Netelia virgata. Taxonomy (NCBI): domain Eukaryota; kingdom Metazoa; phylum Arthropoda; class Insecta; order Hymenoptera; family Ichneumonidae; genus Netelia; species Netelia virgata. The sequence continues at coordinate 25,913,724 of OX637865.1, forward strand.
AGCAAAAAGTTATTATTGAAAAATGATGATTTTTTTAAGTTTTGTTTGCTTCACTGGAAAATGTACCTACCTACGGTTTTCACAAATCTTGGAAATCGATCGACAAGAAAAATGACAAATACGATTCGCGGAAGGACCGTAAATTTCGGTCGAGTTGGCACGAAACGCCATATATTTATATGTATATCCCCATATATATTAACACGGGACGGGAATTATATTATTATATGGACACGGGCGTCGAATGGAGCGTGTGAAATGTCTCGATGGTTATCACGACGGACGCTCGAATCGATACTTTATTTCAACGTAAATTTATTTTATAACCCGCGCGAGAAACGTTACATTCTTTTGTCAGTGGCTCTTCTCTCGTTGCGCGAATTTTCGTTTCGTAAATCGTTCCTCCACGCGGTTCAACAGTCTTTCGCGTATACACCGATCTAAAGGATGCGCATCTCTGTCTGCGTGCCGCATCGTACTACCGCGGTCGAGTTGTTCGCGTCTTTTACTCGAGAGAGTCCATATAGTGCCCATTACCGAAAGAGAGACGGGAGAGAGAGAGAGAGAGAGAGAGCGAGAGAGAGAGAGAGAGAGAGAGAGAGAGAGAGAGAGAGAGAGAGAGCGCGAGCGAGCGAGGACCCTAAGAACCTCCAGAAATTCTCAGTGGTAAGCGTGTAAACCCCCCGCTGTTTATGAGTACCGAACGACCGTAAAAAGTCGTTGCTGAACGACTACGAATGCCACACCAACTGACGGTGACCCCGGGAGAAAGAGGAAAGAGGAAGGAAAAACGAGAGAAAAAAGAATTGGGCACGAGAGAGACCTCTTTGGGCCTGAACGACGATGACGAGCTCGAAGAGAGCCACTCGAGAGAAAAAAAAGGCCGATTTGACGATCTTTTGTTGTTGTTTTTTTTAAAGCGACGGTAAGTCGCTCGATCAAAAAATAACGAATCGTAGAAAATTATAAATCCAACGATATCACGATATTTGTTTCGTTATTTATTTCTAATAAACTGATAAACCAACACGTATAACGAGTATCGGTGTAATAAATTATTTCATAGAAATTTCATTTATTTTCAAAATAACGATGATCTTTGTGTTATTTCAATTTACGATAATTATTTAGTCGTAAAGTTGTTTTAAACGATTTGTTTTATTCGCTCGAGGTCCATTCCGCGATAAGAGGTATTTTATGGAGAAGCGAGGTCTCGACGAGACGGCCGGTCGTCCGGAAAATCGTTCGACTCCACAAAGACCCTTTCGGAGAGATTCGTCTTATTTCTTTTTCTCCGGATCTCGGAATCCTTCGCAGTCAAGGATGATCGTTCGCCCCTTCTTTTTCTTCCTCTTTCTTCTTTTTTCCTTTTTTTTTCCTCGACTGCATCCACGTTTTTCTGCGAATTTGTTAAATACACGCGACGCTCCGGTAAAACTGCCGATATTATAAAATGTCCGCGAGAGGGAGAGGAAACCTTGGCACCGCGGTGGGACGGGGGGCGCGAATCAACTTTACGAGTTCTCGTCCCGTGACGACGAGAGAGATATCGGTAGCCTGACTGTAATTATGCGCTCTCGGGTCATTGCTTTCGTTGATCGTTCCACGAAAAACGATCGTCTCGTTTGACTGTATAGATATATGACGAACCGAACCTCGATAAACGCGAAAGGGGTCTCGGTAGTCGCGAGCGATCGATCTTTCATGGGGATCACGTTGGTCGTGGTCTCTTGTTTACATACCTTTTCGCAGTGACCGGCGCGGAATCTGAAATCTGGCGCGACTTCTTATTTCCGTTCACGCTTTTAAAATCGTGTTTCGTCTACTTTCCTTTTTCTCAATGTCACGATTTTATTAATACGATTATTTATCAATTAAGAAAGAATATTAATCACTCTTTTTTTAAAGGAGGGCACAACTTTCGATTAGAAGATTATTTTTTAAATATAAAATTGTCATCGAGACGACCTCGTCAAGGTTCAGAAATTAAATCTCCATTTTTCTTCTCTTCTCGATTATTTGTGACAGAATATCGTTGTTCGCGAGAACGCGTGAACGATATAAAAAAATATATATCAATGTCAGTACAAAGATCGAGGATCGTGCTCGAAATAATCGGTGGGACCGAAGTTAACAAAACGGTGGTGGTTAATCCAGAGTCACTCGGTGGTATTATATATCGGTGACCTGTCGGATTAGATTAGTCGGCCAGGAAGGACGAGGACCACCAGGATCATCGTGGTAACCGATCCTCCTTTCGTTTCTCCCTCCTCACCGGTCCCTTCGTCTTCCGACTCTCTTATCTGCGTCTCGGAACGATATATATATATATATATATATATATGTAACCAAGCAGAGGACCGGGTCGCCTACTTCGCTGTATCTTATCGACTAATTACCAGGTACAAGTCTCGAAACGATAGGAAACCACGAAGACGCCGCGACAATGCCCGAACTAGCCGATATCTCCGAACCACGTTTACCAGCTGTTTCTCTCCGCTCGACACGGAATTATCTCACTCCCGAAACTGAGACAAACCTTTTCCCGCCTGTTTTTCCTCGGTCCGTGACGACGAGTCGGTGAGAGACGAACGAAAAAAAAAAGAAATATTCGAACATTGTGCCCGAGGAAGAAAATATTGTTCAGCTCGAATTCGCACGAAAGTATTTCGTGGTGAAACGAATGAGGTGCAAGAAAGATATTGTACGGGACGGGAGAATTGTCGAAAGTGAGGAAAAGGTCATGAAGTTCTCATAAAACTAACTTTAAGCGACGCACAATACGACGCGTTTCGGATGAACGGGCATCCGGTTGACGTTTCAATCGTCTCTTCTTCCTTCCCCTCTCGACTTTCCCGTTACCATAAGAGGGGTTGTTTTCACCTTGCTCGTCGCGCATACATTCTCGTAGCGACAAAAACGGACAAAATCTCTCGGTTGTCCATTATTTCCATCGTTTTTGGCCAAACAACGTTGACTCTCGAACGTTTGACTCTTGCGCGCGTTTCGCCTTCGTCTCTCGGCGCGTTCGCCCAAAATCGGTATACCTACGCATTCGTTCGTTGTGTTCGACGGATCAGAGAGAGAGAGAGAGAGAGAGAGAGAGAGAGAGAGAGAGAGAGAGAGAGAGAGAGAGAGTCGAAAAATTGTCGTGCGATCGACGCACGGACCACGAGAGAGCGCATCTGCGCTCGAAAACGCGCGCGACTTTTCGTCTCTCGCGACAATGGCCCACTCTCAAAATATTTATTTTCCTCGTTGTGATCGCGGCATCCGGGCGAATGGTCAGTCTGAATGCACGCGGTAATCTCGTTAAGGACGACAATGGGGCCACGAAATGCGGTTTGACTCCGGAGTTAAAACTCGCTCCTAGAATCGATCGAGTTCCTAGAGAATGTTACGAAGCTATACAAGTCCCTTTTTTATCCGGTTCTCCTGACTTACCTCTCGTCCCGCGACCCACGACGTTCTCTCGCTCGGTCTCTCCTCGCCTTTTAGGTTATTCTTTTTCTTTATTCTCGCACCATCTCGTCTCTCCCTCACCGACCAATCTCGTCCACGTTGGAAAAGAACAAAATCTCGCTCGCCCTTTTCCTTTTTTCTCCAAGATTTAATTTTCTGATTTCAAGCCCAGCGCGCCAACCCAAGCGTCACCACGTTCAGCCCTTATTCCTTCTCGCTTCTTACCTTCGCGACGAGCTGACGTCAATCCCTTCCGCGTATTTTCCGAAAGATCGAACCGTCTCGTCTCGTTTCAGGGTGAAAAAGGATCATGAGCGTTCCTCGTATACATCGGCACATACGCCCTTTGCGAATCTCGGCGATAGATGCATTCTCGTTCCGCGAGGACGTGCGACGAATTCAGCGAAAATTCTTCGATCGAGAAACAAGCGCGCTTGTGCGCCAGACAGAAAATTGTGCAGATACGTAAACAAAAGGGCAATAGGAGTAAAAGGGATAAAAATAAATAAAATAAAAATAAGAAAAGATCAAAATTGTAAAGATCAGTTTCTTCGCTGTAAAATGTTTCCTCTCAAATAATAATAATACATAGACCAATTTGGTCTATGTACGGATTAAAAAACAAAAAAATGTCGACCGATGTTATTCCTGCGACCTTGAAAGGTTTTATTGTTCGTAAAATTGGTACCTCATTATTTCGGGGTGCGAGAGTCTCCGTCATTTGCACGACAGAGGTATGTGCGAAAGAAACGAGACAAAAGCGACGGTGGAGAGCGTCAGGCGATGGTCGCGTAAACCCCGGTAGCCTTTCGTGAATTGGTTATGATGCCAGTGAAGCGTGCAAGCACCACGGAACGAAGAACTCTCGTCGTGTACGTATACGTTATAGTATATATGAGAGTGTGTCCAAGTTGGCACAGCGAGGCGTAGACTGTGCGCGCGGTGTAGTAGCGAAGAACCGTGGACGCTCCGCCGGGGACCGACCGCAGCCTACATTACGAGCGTTTCACCGCTTTTGATGCGCTTGCGTGCGTGGATCTTGATATTCTTTGCATAAACTCCTCTCAAACCGCACCGACCCTACCAACGAGTCTGCCTATCTTCCCTCCGTGAATAAAGAGATGGTGTGTTCGAAATCCTATCTTTTGCTCTCCTCGGGTCCAATTCTATTATATTATATGGCATACATATGTGTATATTGTATAGGCCGAAACGACTGTCCCGAGGCAACGAACGATCGTACCTATTATCGTTTTCAAAATTTCTAGTAATAATAGGCTCTTTCGCACGTCCGCGAAAGAACGAGAGACTCTTTGAAACGAAGAATCACTCGATGACGGACAAATTAGGGCCTGTTCGAAATTAAATATTCCGTTTATCCGAAATGAGGAAATTTTCGTTGCTATTCGCTCGTATCGAATTATCGAAATAATATAAATTTTTCGGTTTCGACGAATTTATTATGTTTTTATTCGTTTATTTTTCAATAATTTGAAATACAAAATTGTTTCGTTGTAAAATCAAGCTCGGTGTTTATGAAAAATAAAGTGAAAATATCCAGTATATGATTTCTGACGATGGTCAGAAATCTTGGTAAGTGAACCAAGATCTTGGGTCGAACGGAGATGTATTGAGAAATTCCACGACACCTCCATGGGTGGGCAACTTGACAATTATTCCCGTCATGCGAGCTTCGGTGATAAAAGTTAAACATGCCTAACTATTGGTACGTGACGTCTGTCTCTCGTTCCCTCGTACTCATCCACCGGGTAGGTATTGTGTACTTCGAGACTTCGTCTTTCCGTGTGACAAGAGGCTACTGTTACTGCGGGTTATTAAAACTGCCGCGGCAAAACGCATTTTCCTTCTCGTTGCCACAGCGAGGATTTCCGGTCGTACGAAAATTCAATCGGTCGTCGATGAATTATGCACGAAGTCAAATTATCTTTGCTATTATTGTCAAGTCGGTGCATACCTATATATATATATTTAACTTTAGAAATTGACGAATATCACAATTTGAAAAAGGGCAGATTTTTTACCACGTGCCTAAAATGTGACCCGCTACAGTATTCTTCGTTTGACCGATTCTCCAATTTCAGTTTTTTTCCCCGAAATATTGCAGAGATCAAATCGTATAGTTTCGGTAAAATATTATAAATAAGAAAATTGTATACTCGTGAAATTTAGTCATTTTAATCAAATGAAATATATAGGTCAGAAAATTTAGTAATTTTCATAAAATAAAATAGATAATAAAAGATTATAATTTTAACAAATAGCTTTGGTAAAGTAAAATAACTAACAGAATTTGATGATGATAAAATTTTCTTTTTTCTCTTCTTTACAAAAACTACGATTTGATGGTTGGCATTAAAATCGTTATAAAGTATAAAATAGCACAGTAGTTATCGTAAAACAAAATTTGAAAAATAATAAATAATAGATATTAATTTATAAAATTCTAAAGCTATCTATAAACGATAAAATCATTATCGTATCAAAATCATATTTCATTTAATTTGACCTTGATCACAAGGTACTCACAAATGTCTCTAGTAAAATACGTCGTTAGGAAAAAAAAAAAATACAAAAAAAAACTCCGATCACGCAAGAGTCTCTACGAGACATTTGTCGTGCGGCCTCGTCCGTCCGCGAACATACACATGTAGATACACGTACAAGAATAAGGCGCACGCGGCATTTGTCCATAAATAATTCATGGCCCTCTCGTGTCTCGAGCTGTAATTTGATTGCGGAGGCGTCGGTTAAAAAGTTTCGCGCCCCTCCCGTTTCTCTCCGGGGTTAACAGAGTGTTTTTCACGACGGATTCGCACGAGAGAACCATAATGGCACCTACACAAAGTCATTTCGCGCGTGATATCTCGCTGTATTTTGCGTATAACTCTTTGGGTAAAACCTCCGACGTGTATTATACTCGTGAGTACGAGCCGCGGGGATTCATACCCCGGCAACGTGCGAGAAGTCGCGAGAACGCGCGCGCGCGCGCTTCCCTGGTGCGCGAATTGCTCCTTCTCGCCAACGAGAGGAATAGGAGGAGAGAGAAGGCTATCGTCCCGGACAATCGCACCATTGTTGCCCGAGAGACCTCGCTCTCGCCGCTCCCCCCCCCGGTACCTATATAATTAACGATACGATCTCTCACCGGGATTATTCATTTGCAGCCGATCGCGAAGACTCTCTCGCGTGCGCCCCCTCCCCCCACGCCCTCCTCGCCGATCGAAAAGTCCCACTCGTATCTTCTTTTCATCTTCTCTCATCTTTCTTCTTCTTTCGATTAGAATATTAGTTACGTCTTATATTTATATAATATTTCTTAGATTATATCTCGATAGAGGTATTTCTCGATTATTGATATATTTGTAATGAAGAATATTGCAGGATTTTCTTTCGATATTTTTATTGGTGTACCATCTCGAAATGAAAAACGGACTCGGGAAATAATTAACAGGTCTATAATACACATATAGGTACATATAGCTTTAATGTAGATATCGAAAGAGAAACGAGTAATTATTTGCTCGTAGATTATTTTTCGAGACAATTTCTCACTTCGCCACGATAAGCTGTTAAGAATCGATCTATCCTCGATTAAAAACATGAATTTCATTCGTATATCGAAGAAAAACTCCTAGAATATTATATTTTAGAAATAAAATTCACTAGAGTACGAGTCTGGCGAACTTCCTCGGTTCTCTACCGCGTGCTATTAGTTCATTAGCGACGTTCGTCACACCTCGGTCGTATTTCACGAACATTCGCGTCTCGTCGACTCGAAGAGGGAGACTCTCTGTCACGGATGTACAAGCAAAGCTATGAACTTTGCTTATACGACGAGTCCGAGAGTCTTTTCCGTACTCTCGGACCTATATAAAACAAGTACCTACAGCTGTGTGAGTCGCAGGCATCGACCGCGTACCCGCACGTTCGATGATCAATCGACAGCTTCCCGGTAGCTTCGGTAATCGTGCTATGTATATATATATATACATGTGTACATAAAGACAGGTATATATTGGGTAGTGCGAGTCTCTCGTACGCGCAATAAAACTTACGCGCGTCCATTGTCCCTGCGTGATTAATAAGCCATTTGTAAAAGCGAGACACCCTCGCGCGTAAAACTCGCCCGCTCGTTCACCCTGGGGCGCCCATCATTCCGCACTTAAGTGTGAGTGCGTGCGCCTCGTGAGCGAACGCTCTCTCTCTCTCTCTCTCTCTCTCTCTCTCTCTCTCTCTCTCTCTCTCTCTCTCTCTCTCTCTCTCTCTCTCTCACTCTCACTCTCACTCTCACTCTCTCCCTTTCTCGGCGATACTTGTCTCTTTTTTTTTTTCGTCGATTCTTATTTTTTCGTTTCGGTTTCTACGCCCGTGCGTTCGTCTCGATCGTCAACGCCACTCTGGGACTCCTGTGCCCGCACCTGTTCTTGGATTCGATCATCGTACCTTCGGTAACTCGGCGACGTTTTTCCTGGTAACGCGCTTCGTTCGTTCGAAACGCGCGGAAAGGAGAAAAAAATTTCACGATGTAGGGGAGTGGAGCCCCTCGTTGAATGTTTGATAAGAGCGTGCGATTGCGGAGTTTGTTTTCATCGAGGCTCGGGACTAACGTCGTTATCGACTCCTTTTTATTTATTTTTTAAGATCGTCCTTTGTCACTATTGAGCCGAAAATCTGGGCCTTCGCGTTAGCGACTGCAGATACGAGCCGAGCCGCGTACGAGGAGGAAGATTTAGCGAGTAGCGTCTCGCGAAGTCTTTATTTCTAATAGCGCGTCGCCGTCTGAATATTTAACGACGAACGTTCGATGATTTTACGACTTTGTCTGTAAAATCTTCGTCAACTTCGTTAAAATCGTCACCGCACGCAACCAAGAGCGTCGTCGCTGAGCGTTTTTTTTTGTTCCTTCCCCTCTCGCGCGCGTGATTTATACTTCCCATGTAATGTGGAGTCATCGACCATACCCCTCGCACTGTTCACGGATTCTAGAATCGTCTGCACTCGAGTGTATCCCCCCCCCCCGCCCCTGCAACGTTCATTCTCTCTCTCTCTCTCTCTCTCTCGCTTTCCGCACGCGTATTAAATCGTGATCCTTTCTCGGTAATTCCCTCTTTCGTCACTTGGTACGTTCGGTAGCGCAAACCCACGCGAGCAAGATATTATTATGTACAGGATTATATAGGACCATACGTCACTTTGTGTTTTTGCACGAGGAATCCATGATGGGCCGATCGGACGATGAATTTTATTATACGATCGGTCCACGCGTCTCGTCCGAACAACGGGCTTTCGCTGCGCGAGCGAGAGCCGCGCATGCGCGACTTAAGCACGTTGCGCATAACGCGTGTGCTTACGATTAGTCTCGTGATGATTATTGCGGGGAAACTAGTATGCATGAGTTTAGGACGTTTATGGGAAAGTAAAGTGCACGTAGAGCTGTGTTGGAAGCCGGTTCGAGCGTGCCAGTCTCGATAGCGAGTCGCACGAACGATCGGTCTCCCAGGGTTGGCCGACTATAACCACCGGAGAACTCGATATATGCACCTACCTTCGACTCTCCAAAGGTCGTTTAATAACGAATAACTTGATTTCATACAGGCCGTACCGCCGTACCATATTTTATCCGAGTTTCGATTAAAATCATGTTATTGAAACCAAAATCAAAAGAAACAAAGAAAAATAGGATTTAATCGAATCGAGAGTAAAACGAGATTCGTGAGAATTATTTAATTACTGCGTGCCTAACACACGTCACTTTTATAACTAATTACGATTTAAAAGATGTTATTACGCCCTAATATCGGGCGACACGGTTCATTTGCTCGAACGTCCATCCATTATGTTGTTTCCACCGTGTACGTACAACTTTACCGTGGAATACTCGGAAAGCCTGAAACGCGAGACGCGTATGTCGCATGGAATTCCATTTATACGCACTAAAACCTGATTACTTACGACATAGTGGCCCAACTTGTTTCGGTCGCATTAGCATACGCACACGCTATATACCGGACCCACTGACCTCGAGACGTAAAAAAAAAAATAAAAAGACTCGGAAATAATAAGTAGGTAGTCTCCCCTGTGTTAGATGGTAGATAATATCACGAAATAGTTACGAGTAGTCGCTAAAGCCATTACACAGCATTGTGGCTGATATCATTAAATGGTCGAAGTAACTATCCAACTAATTTCTTGCTCACCCCTCACCACCGTTTACGACGTCTAGTTCTCCACGTCCTGTACGATGCCCGAAGTAGTATCACGACAGTCACGTGCGAGTACCAAGTACCAATAACCGCTCTACGGAGCTTACGACGTTACAGCGCTCGTACGTGATACGAGCCTCGGTGCATTGAGAGACAAGGTGCGCGATAACCACCCAAGTTTTAGACGCATGCGCGCCAATGTCATGCCCGTGCTCTCAAAAACGTCGTTACTACCGCCTTTAATACCATTAAAGGGATAAAATGTCGTTACCAGTAGGGACGAGAGGACATTTTCCGTCATTTTGTACAACACGACAGTCCGGGCTTTTTACGTGCTTTTTAAACTTGAGTAGTATGTTATATGTTTATCGGAAGATGATTCGTGAAATATAATTGTTGTCGATGATCTCATAATCTATCGATGGAATACGGGAAAAAATTAATATTCGCGTTTATTCGTCTTTTGACCGACAAATTGCGAGAAATAGAGAATAAGAGTGTGATATTCGATGTTGAACGTAAAAATTTCGATTGTGCAATTTCCCATTAAAGTCTTTTTGAACGAAAAACAAAAATTCCTTCCGTCCTATTTACTCCAAGTTCCGGAAGTTGATCACTTTTGGACCATCGACATCTCAAGCGGGTCGAAATTTTTCTTACGACCAAACAGATTTTATAGGGAAAACACGTAAACTACATCCTTATCCCTGGTTTATCGCATTTTACCACTGACAAATTGGAAGCAGTGAATTTTACCTATTGACCTACAAATCTTCTTACAAGTACTCGATAGGTCTTTTTATTATACCGACAGTAAATTGCGTCGTACCGGTGTAATTATCTCGAACGAGCCAAGATTTTGTTCCATTTGTTTCACACCCTTTTTCTTCATCGATTTCCCATGCATCGAAGCATTCGTATTATCATTTTACTATATCAGTCTCGAGGCCAATTTTTCACCCTTCTTTGCCGTGTCTCGTCGTGGTCTATTCCACCTCAACGGATTACGAGAGAAGCGGGTGGTGTGGAAATTCCGTGAGAGAACTCGCTCAACCGCCCACGCGTGAGAGTCGGAGGGAGAGAAAGAAACAACGAAGTCAGCCCCTTTAGCTCTCTCACTTTCTCTCTCTCCCTCTCGTTGTGCGTGTGTGTGTGTGTGTGCGTGTGTGTGTGTGTGTGTGTGTGTGTGTGTGTGTGTGTGTGTGTGTGTGTGTGTGTGTGTGTGTGTGGGTGTGTGTGTGTGTGTGTGTGTGTGTGTGTGTGTGTGTGTGTGTGTGTGTGTGTGGGTGTGTGTGTGTGTGTGTGTGTGTGTGTGTGTGTGTGTGTGTGTGTGTGTGTGTGTGTGTGTGTGTGTAATCGGCTCGCGTGCGAAATCGTCGAACGACCGCTCGCTCTCTATCTCGATCCTATTATCTCGTAATTAATAGTCTATTAGCGGCGTCTCGTGTAGTATGCTCGCCTCTCGCGAGTTCTCTTTATATATACAAATATATATATATATACGAATATAACTAAATTCCCGTGTGAGATAGCGTGTACTTTGTATAATCATTCGCGAATAAAACGAGGCGAATACAACACGCGTTGTTCATTCTTATTATTTGACGTACACGCGGTATTAAATATATATACATACGCGCGCGCGCGCACACACACACACACACACACACACATATATATACACATGGATCGGTTTATATCACTTTATCTAGTTTGCGGTGCACGTGAGCGGGAAAACGAGCTGCATGCGAGATTACAGGGAAATGATGCAATTTAGATAGGACCAAACTCAAACGTATGCGAAAATTCTAATTAATTCGTTCCGAGAATTAATTATTGGCCGGGAATTTACACGTCTCTCTTTCTCGGACCTCTCGGCAATGGTAATATAGTCATAACGATCTATTATCTATGCAGACGGTAAGGTTACTCGTGTATATCGTATACTAATACGATACAGCGAGAGCGTATACCAGTAGTGTCGCAACAAGGAAATCACAGATGCAACGCGAATCATAAGTCATAACCATTTACCGTTGACACTGTCTGCATCGTTTAACCGGTGCGCGTGTGCGCATGCGTTGCATACTCAATCACTTATATGTATACATAGAGATAAATGTATGTATACGATGCATGTATAGTCGAGTAAGTTCAATGCGAGGATTCGAACTCAACACGCGCGTGGAGACGTCGCGCTCGCCAGAGCGATATATAAAAGCCACGAGTAACGTTGAAAAGATCGAACAAAAGAAAAATGACAAACGTTGAAGTTCCCGAAGGCGGAAGTGAGTGTCGCTGATATAATGCGACCGCGATCGCTCGACTGTCGTCGCGTACTTCTTCGTCGTTGTCGTCGTCGTCGTCGTCGCTGTCTTCGCCGCCGGAGGCAACGATTAATTAGGGAAATAGGATCGTTGGAAAATTAACGACTTTGGCCGAGAGGCTTTTGGTGTTTTTTTCGTTCTTTCTTTTTTTCTGTTCTCATGTTTATTCGATAGACGCGATAATAGAACGACGATGTACGCGTATATGTGCGGAGTTGAACAAAAAAACGGGAGTGGTGCTTGCATAGATATATATACCTAATACACACGTAGGTACAATACATACGGCTATATATGTATATATGTCTACGTATGTATCGTATGTGATATGCTGTATATAAAATTGGGCCAGCAATCGGGAAGCGGCGCAGAAGGTATAGGATACGGTAGACTCGGCTCTCGCGGGTAGAGACGCCCGCGATTATCTCCGGCCGGCAGGCCGGAGCGTTGAGAACCGGTAATTGGCAGGGGGTCTTACTTTCGCCTAACTACGGTAACGAATGGGATCAGTTATCGGGACGCCAAACTGGCATTTGAATCTCGTTAACGCCGCCGACGAGCTATACTCGTTGTTTGCAGCAGTGATTCTCAACTTTATATCAAGTATATCTATACTTTACTAGCTTCTCCCTGCGGCTACGACCGCGTAAAAATTCTAGCATTTAACTTTTGTACTTTTGAATCCATGTGTTGATCATTATTTTCTGTACATCCTGACTCATCGATGTGGGTCGTGTGATAAGGAAGAGCTATCGGGCAGCGTCATGACACAATTATTGAAAAATATTTATGTTATGAGAGTGTTTCTCGATATACCGCGTTCCTTCTCGTTTATCTCGTTAGGGGTCAATATCTACAGACTTCGTCGGGAACTAAAACTCGAAAAGGTAATATATTAATGACATGAGAAAAACAGGGTTGCAACGAGTTAACTCCGTCGATCTTTAAAGTTTGGCCTTGCGATACATTGAATTCGGAAGCGCGCGCAAATTAGGAAGCTGTGCGGGGATCTTTCTATTATAGAATATGTTACCTCGCGTTTTACGGCAAGCTAGAGAAAAATCATCGTAATCCGTTACCTTGACACATACAATAATGTTTCGTATACTCACTAATACCGATAGAACTGTTAAAAAGATTAGACTCTCAGCTTTATTATCGTTTGTTAAAAGTTTTTGTAAGCCTATTTCTTCAAGCGAAAGGTACAACTTTTGATCGAGGTAGCCATGACCCAGTAAAAAAAGCAGAACTCTAGCCACGATAAAAAAAGAATCTTGTAGCTAAAACTTTACGGTTTTTAAAGTTATACTTCTTTAGGCGCGTTAGGCAGTTCTAATTGGAGTGTATTTTCTTCATGTCACGAACTGCGCGCACACCGTCACACACCATGAAGTTAGTTGCGAGTGAGAATTTCTTTTCTTTTCTTTTCTTTTCGGTCCGAAGTTATCCGAGTGGTACGCAAACGGCATATACTATGCCAGAAAGGCGATTCTGTACCAGGCGCAACAGCATAGCGTCAAGTACAGAATCGCACCTCAGCTCTATTCTACAGTAACATACTGAAATAGTACATAAGATTTCCGCAGACCCAAGTGGTTTTTTAAACTGTGAATATTATCATTGTTCGTATTCATAAAACTTTATTTATATTGTAGTGGAGATGTTTCTTTTTTATGATAATTGTATTTTAGGATAATCTTAAATCACAATTTCCACAAAAAAGAAATATGTACATTGTAATATAAAGAATTATTTACACACAGATTTTTAAAATTAATTTGGAAAATTTTAGCTTTTCTGATCGAAAATTCTGTTTCGATCAGTGACGGACGTGGCTAAGCGAACTAAATATGTCGAGGATTACTTGTTGACACGGATATTAATTAAAAGAAAAAAATTGAAACAACGTTAAAGTCGCATATGATAAAGACAACCAAAGTCGCAGGCTATCAAAAATAGACATTTTTATCAAAGATAAAGAGATATTCTTCAAAATTCATTAAAAATCAAGAATCATCTGGCTTATCGATCAAGAATCAAAGTGTCAGCAATACTGTTTTTCTGACTTTTCTTTCTCAGTATTTCAATCGGTTTTTATATATCAAGATGTCATAAAATAAGATCGGATGCAATTAAAGTCTGTTTATCTTCAACCAATCTCATTATTAATACTTTATCCGTCATAAAATCGGATCGTAGCATTAATCTAGGTCGCGGATGCAAACGGTTTTTCATATTTCTTTTTTAGCATGGATTTTTTCCGCTAGAAACGTGGACAGTTGTTTCGTCGCCTAAATTTTTTTAGCTTGATTTTTTTCGCCATTTTTACTACTCTGTCCGACCAGCTATCTGATTCGAGTCTCTCTCGCGCGGTCTCTCGTTTCGACTAGCTTTTTAGGCGCGTTTTTCTGTTTTATTTAGAATTTCTTCCGCGACGATGCGGTCTCATCGTACCGCAACTATTATCTCTCTATGCCACACGGTCACGCGAATTCTTTGGTTCCCCGTAGAACTAAACAGAGCGAGAGAGAGAGAAGGAGGGAGAATGAGAATTTCGCGCGAGGCACCAAAGAAATATCCTACGAATCCCAATAAAACCTGCGGGTCTTGGCGTCAGCAACACGTGTCCTCGGATGTTCGTCGTTTCTTTCTTTTTTTTTTTCCTCGAAATGCGAAAAATGCGCCCAGAACCCTACGAATCTACGGGCCCGATCTCGTTCGTCCCGCCAACGGGCCGAAAATGCGCGTGCGCGCTCGATCGTCTCACGCCAAAAGCCGCGAGTGAGACAGCGAGCGAACGACGCGCGAAAGATCTTGTTGCGCCCGGGAAATTTCACGGCCCTGACCCTCCATCCTCCCCCACCACCACGCCTCTCGTCTTATACGACCACAGGGAAGAGACTAGCACCTTCGATATCCTATATATAGATATAGATATGCATATACACTCGCTCCATCGAGGAATCCAAGGATGATCGATCGCTCCAAATGATTCATCTCGGCGGTCCCTCCGTTCCGACCATTCAGCCAAAAAGAAAAAACGAAACGTCCACTTTGACTTATCGTCTCGCGATTATTCTGCGAAATATATATCGACGTGCGATTATTGTTTTTATTATTTTATTTCGCACATTCTATTTAAAAAACACACATCAACGTAAAGTCGATACGAAATTGTTTCGTAAATAGCAGTCGATATCGACGGATGAATGAAGAGAAAAAAAAAAGTAGCGAGGAAGCGGAATGATCGCCCATGGGTAATAAATTTATTGAATTATTCGAGATATGATTGAGCCGGATTAATTGGCTCGCGTCATTGAGCGGCCCGTATCTTCTCCCATCCACGACAGGACGGAATATCTCGAAGAACGCTCTCGCTACCTGATGTCGTCCCGACCCTCTCTCGTTTCTTCTATACGTACCTACCTACACGTGTGCGCATCGCTATATGTGTGCTGCGTTCGACGAGCCTATTACCAGGAGCACCTTGATAACTCGAGATCCGACCGAGGTTCCGATACGAGCTCACGGCTCTTAATTACGCCGTGAGTTCGGGGCTAATGAGTCGCGGGAATTAATTGAGATCGTCAGTGTCCCGAGGGAGAGAAGGAGAGAGAAGGAGAGAGAGAGAGAGAGAGAGAGAGAGAGAGAGAGAAACCGCGCGACCGCCGCGGTATCGCCGATCGGTCGCGTCCTTAATTTTTATCACGTCTCCTTGTTGTTCCCGTTCTTCCCGCTGAAAATATAGAATCGTTTCCGTTACAAGCGTACGATGAAAACAAAATCTTTGAAAAAGAAAAAACTGGAAGGAGGGCGCGAAGAGGAGTCGCAACTTTTCTCCCGAAGATATTCGTGGCCTGCGAATTTCGTGTCTAAACTCTAACGGTGGCGTCGCTGTCCCATAGGTTCTCCTCCAATCAAATTCCCATGATTCCGAATTAGCAGATGCTTTCACCAGATCGAATGGACGCCCCGTGGCGTCCCGCGGGCAAAACGATGACGACGACTACTACGACGACGACTAAGACGAGGGCGCGCACCAACCATCGGAAGAGAGAGACAGCTAACGTGGAATGCAACGCCCTGGGCCTTAAGATACTCACGACAACTATATTAGTCGATTCAGATAGGATCGGCATCATACTGTGCAAGCGACACGGCTCTTGGCCTATCGCCTCCTCTTCCTTTCTCCCTCGTTCTCTCTCTCTCTCTCTCTCTCTCTCTCCCTTTCCCCGCCATACAGACATGTGTGATGTCACTCGTTGCACCAGGCACCTTCTTATATCCTCCCCTGATTCCTTTATTCCATCCTCTCGTGCCCTCTGCGCGTGAACTCCCGCGTCGGATATCTCCCTGATATTCTCTATTTCATATTTCACTCCACGCAGATATTTCCTTTGTCAAAACACTGTTGTATCAATAATAATAATCGTCGACCTTATAATAAAGTCAAAGACCACTCGACACTCCCACCGAGACTCGTATGAATTCTCATGAATACTCAAATTCAGCGCGAGTAGAAATTCACAATCATCTGCTTATTTTTATTGTTTCTCGTTATTATTATTTCACATAGCGACTGAATAACAATAACAACAATAGTAATAATAATAATAATAATAATAATAACAATAGTGATGTCTGTAAGGCGCTGTAACACTGAGACAACCACCCTTGAAAAATTCCAGACTTATGCCAACACTCACAGGGACTGTAAAACACCCTTAGATTGATTTAGCGACGTGAGTAGCGCTCGAAAAAACGGTCAGTCACTCAAAGCTTCTTACATCACTTAGATCGATTTTTGGTCGATAATTGTTATATACGAACTCTACGATAGTTATAATAAACTGCGAGCTAATAGATGAAAAAATTATACCGAGAGTATAGAAAAGAACAGGGAGTGAGAGATAGATAGATAGATAGATAGAGAGAGAGAGAGAGTTCATGAGTCGGTAGATCGCGCCGAACAGGTCCCGGGAACTGGTTCGTGGAACACACGAGAGTGCCATAATTGAATCAAGGCTCTCCCGCCACCGAGGCGTCCTGTAGCGAAGGAGAGGTGTGATCAGGCTCGCTCAGCGTGACGCTCTCGTCTTATTTCCTCGATGGACCATTGTGTGTATACCAGATACTTATCTATCCACCACGGATATATTTATATAGTTAAAAGTCTACGAGAATAAATTCTAGTCTCTCTAACACTCGTTTCTCATATCCCTGTTAGAACGAGAGAGAGAGAGAAAAAAGAGAGAGAGAGAGAGAGAGAGAGAGAGCGTTTAAACGTGGTTTAAGAACCGACGAAAATTCCAAATCCGAAGAGCATTGACGGCGCTAATGAAATCGTTGGCCGAGACCGTTCGAATTGTCCGACACGATTCTCTCGATAATCCTCTTTTAACGATCACTGCTCTCTGCTTCTCGACCTGTCCTCTCTCTCTCTCTCTCTCTCTCTCTCTCTCTCTCCCTCTCTCTCTCTCTCTCTCTCTCTCTCTCTCTCCCTCCCTCTCTCTCCCTCTCTCTCTTTCTCTCTGTCTCTCTCTCTCCCTCTCTACGCTGTCTCACTAATACATAAATTACCTTCCCCATATAACGAAATTATATATTGTGCGTATAACTTACGTATAATCTTATGAGAGTAGATCCGGCAGCGTGAGAGGCTTATTGAGACGTTCACGTCCCGTTCTCGAAAGAGGTCTCGTCCTCTCCGTTGTAAAGTAAGTACTGGAAGTCAAAGCTCTGCTCCGGAGCCAACATTTTCCAGTCCCACGAATCTCCTTCGTCCAGCTTCCAACCATGTACATATATATTTACTAACGCACAGAGGCGTCTCTCCAGCTCTGGCATTGTTAATCAACGAATTAGCATATGAAATCTCTATTATACGAGTGCCCATCGACGCGCATGCCCACGTCAAAATATACGCGAGGCCCGAGACAAGTGTGCAGATCCCATATATTCACGGCTGCCGCTCGCGTAGTAGACAGCAGTCGCTTTTTGATATCCCTGCAGCCACGTACACACGCGTAGTCTCGTAAATAATATATAAAGAGGGGAGGAGGAAGGAGCTTTATCAGATCCCACGCGAGAGACCCCCTGCTGGTTACCAGGAGCCTCGTCATTATAGCGCCCCCTAAGCTGATTAGTGGCTTCGAATTTATCCGACTTCGTCTAATTGACCCGACACACGTTGTAACCTCTCGATTATTACAATTTTACAGGATTTTGCGCGCGCGTTACATCGATCAACGCTCAGAAATTACACCCTCGAAAATATCTGGGAATAAATTATACATTGTAGGTACCTTGAGTTCGCATAATTCTAACATTTCAATTAATTTAACGAATAAAATAGCTGACGAATATTATATTCTCTTCGAAGACCGGTGTAGATATAATTCACGGGAGACACCCGCGAATATTATCGATCTATTCCGTTGTGGAAACACCCTAACCCGTATTTATTCAAGTCGCAGTACGGGAGTGCGAGAGAGATGAAGAGCCACCCTTTAGGGGTCGCGGAAGGGGGGGGGGCAACAAAACGCGCAACAAATAAGGAGTTAATCGACTCTCCGCATCGATACTAAACGCGCGCGGTTCGCTTCATTGTGTTGGAGGCCGAACGCCTGCTCGATATAATTGGCCTCTAATTAGAGCCCGGCAAAAAGTAAACTCATCGTCGAAGAAGCATCTTCG
Source organism: Netelia virgata (assembly GCA_951802705.1). Taxonomy (NCBI): domain Eukaryota; kingdom Metazoa; phylum Arthropoda; class Insecta; order Hymenoptera; family Ichneumonidae; genus Netelia; species Netelia virgata. Next base: position 25,932,433 of record OX637865.1, read on the forward strand.
CTTCTCCCTTCTCTTCCTCCTCTTTCTTCTTCTCCTCCTTCTCCTCCTCTTCCTCCTCCTTCTCCTCCTCCTCCTCCTCCTCCTCCTCCTCCTCCTCCTCCTCCTCCTCCTCTTCCTTCTTCGCCTCCTTCGCCATTCCTTTAACATCTTCAACCCCTCCCCCACCAAATCAAGCCTGCCTTCACCTTACCCACACTACTCGTATACCTGCGGGAAAAATGTATAATATCGTTGCCGTAGCCCATACGAGGAGTTCCCTCGATACCCCATAGCGCCTCTGAAAAAATAAGTCTTGATTATTCTCGCCCTTTGACCTTTGCCACTTATTATCATCCTCGCTTTTTCGACATGTTAACAATTTGATCTTTCCTAAACATCCGATCGTCGAACGACCGTACATGCCGTTCTTCCACCTCTCCTTTGTTTCTATTCAGGTTTCGATAAATACCTGTCGACACTCCCAACGTCGTGTATATAGAACGTGGAGTGAAAGAGAACACGAGAGTGAGTAAGAGAGAGAAAGTTCGAGCAACCCAGAATCCTCGTGTATATTAACAACTCAACTATCCTCCGTGAGATTGATTTGGCTTTGTTGGCAATTAGCCGAGCTCCATTAGTCAAGCCCTCCTGAACGAGAGAGCCACGGTGTGCTTTTTCAATCGACTACCAAAACGAATTCGACCCCTCTCACGCTATACGGCACACTAAAAACTCCGCGTCGTATATCAGCCCGAGCGGTCCTCACGAAACATATGGGATCCTCGACTATCCGAGATTCCACGGGACGAGACCGCGCTTTACACGCGCGCGCTTTCTCTTCCGGAAACTTTTTCTCCGTTTCGAAGCCGATCACGCCTTATCGATGATAATAATCGTGCTTGAATTATACGAGTCTACGAGAATCAGGTTTTCGGATTCGCTACGGAGGTGTTGCGAGTGCCGATCGCGAACTGCAACGGATCTTCCTCACGGCGAAGAAACGAGAGAGAGAGAGAGAGAGAGAGAGAGAGAGAGAGAGAGAGAGAGAGAGAGAGAGAGAGAGAGAGAGAGAGAGAGAGAGAGAGAGAGAGAGAGAGAGAGAGAGAGAGAAACGAGAATGAGAAAACAAGAGAGAGTATAAGAGGAGAGAGGAGCGATTGGAAAGAGGCTGGACCGCACGGTGGAGGCCCCAACGATACGAGAGAGAGAGAGAGAGAGAGAGAGAGAGAGAGAGAGAGAGAGAGAGAGAGAGAGAGAGAGAGGGGGGGGGGGGGGGGGGAGAGAGAGAGTGTTGGTTAACGAGGGTGTGATTCATGGGTCCCTTGCGGCATCGTTCCCCTCCCGGCTTTAACGGTGCTCATATCCCAAAAATTATATTCGCCCCGGTGTTATTATAACCATGCGAACACGAGAAAACTTCGTTCTACCCAAATATTCTCCCGTCACATTCCACCTGTCGCCCGTATATAGTCGACCTAACATTCACTCCTCAACCCTTACAGCTTTCTGTGTTACAAGTAATAAACAAATTTTCCTCAATCTGAAACAAAAGTGAATTATAACGGCACGATCGTTCGTTCCGTCAGAAAATCCTCTTTGCGATATTCCATGAGTTATTTCAACATGAGAAACACTGAGCGTTTGCAAAGGGGTATCATTTAACTTGGTTAGGAAGCGATGGTGCGTGCGACTGATGGGTATGAGGTTGTAAAGGATCCCCGCGAGACATTAATATTACCTACGTAAGCACCTCTCGGCTCTCCTCCACTCCATATTCCTTCTCTGGTCCGATGTAACCAGCTCGGCCGCCGGTTCACCCTTCTATATATCCACACGTAACCCAACCGTTCGTGTACGTATGCCACGAAGAACATGTTCCGCGAGACGAGCCGATCTTGGCGTGCCCAGGAAAAGCAACGTGACAATTATGATGCATCTCTGAAGTCATTTGCGCGCGAAAGAAAAAAACAAGTCTCGCGACTCTCGTTCGAACGGAGCGAACGCAACCTTTCCGAAATCTCTGTCTTCGAGATCAGAAAACTTGGGTTTACGCGGCTGCTAAACAGTTGGAAGTGGCGTGGATTAAACGAGTCTCTCGCTCGCTCGTTCTCTTTCAACTCGATGTCTCGACCGATCGACCATCCATCTTAAGGCACTAATGTCGTCATTTTCGTTCTGCGACAATTCCGCAAGGTACACACGCGTTTTTCCGTACACCCTTTCGTTCGTTCGCGTTTGTTGGCTTTTTCCTAACGACGAATATTTCTTCGTCTTCTCATCTCTGGCACGGATTAGAGAGATCTAACTGTAGACTGGCCCATGGACTAGCGGAGTATTAAGAAGGCATTAAAATTAACCGGTGCTTTGACTGACTTCGGTGTTGTATGTATATGTATATATATATATATATATATATATGTAGCTAGTTGTTGGTCCGTTGATGCGTACACAGGGCCATGCAGCCGCAATCCCTCCTGGATTAAGCAGTGGCCATCCTCGTTAAAACCGTCGACGCCCACTCCACGTGCCTCGAAGCAAAATGTGGATGGAAAAAGATACCGACATATATATATGTATAGTTGAAACTTACGGAATATCCTCGGGGGCAGAGTTAACTGGATAATTTTGGGATTTGTCGCTGCGGTACCGGTTCTCTACACGTTTACAAACTTGGGGCTTTGGACGTTAAGCTGTTTGTTCACGCTACGTCACGGCTCTTTCGCTCTTGGCTCTGTACCATCAACCGATTGTTGCAGTCACCTGCAGATTATCACTTGCCCGCCCACCCCCTCTTATACTCTTCGCGTTAAAACCCCGAGCCCCGCGATGATCATCGCGGTTGGCTCCGTTGACGACTCATTGTTCGAAGAGTCCGGGACACGACGTTTACAAACTCCCTAAGGATGGGAAAGAAACTGGGAAAATTTCATGGGGCACGAGGGTTGAAAAAATGTCAATAATGACGAAAAATGGACGAAAAAATATTTCGAAAAGATGATTTTGTCTCACGCGAGAACGAACGATCGATCGGAAAGTCTGCGAGGACGAAGCAACACTCGCGAATGAAATAAAACGAGGAAGAAATTTGCCAGGGGGTAGTTGAACGGATAACAATGAAAATAATAATAACAACGAGTCGAAAGAAGAACACGGCAGGGATGAGCGCTGAAATGTTTGAGCCTCCGCGATGTTTTAACAAACACAGAATCGCGAGGTTCGCTCCCGCTGCCGTAGCTACAGCGGTGCTGACTCGCGCGAGAGACCGAAGCCCCAGAGCGGATAATTATTTTCACGGACGGGGCCCCGATTACTCGCGTCTTCATTTACTCCGCCCGACGCGCTGATGTTATATAGTAATGCTTTTGCCCCTCATTCTCTCCCCAACTCTCTCTCTCTCTCCCTCTCTCCCTCTCTCTCTCTCTCTCTCTCTCCCCGTTTCAACGTGTGCAAACGCACCAGGGTGATTTTTCGCTCGAGACGCGCGTCCGCCTTATTTTTGGTCGCCTCGGGGTTTTGCGGTGCAAAACGCGCAACACAGCGTTTTTGTACTCGTTTCTCGTATAACTATATACGCTCGGTGAGTCTCGCAGGGTCGAGGGGGCTCCGGCGGGGGCGTGGTGTCGGTCAGTGTTTTAAATCACCTCCACCCCGAGCGTATGTGCTCAGCTACATTACTCGTTTACCAATGGCCATATATGTAGGTATATAACCATACTCTTTTCGAGCCTCTTTCTTTCTTTCTTTCTTTCTTTCTTTCTTTCTTTCTTTCTTTCTTTCGTTCTTTCATTCTCCGTTCCCTTCTCTCCACTCGTCTCTACACCTTTTCTGCCTCTTCGCGCCCACACCGACGTATATGTTGTACCTGCTGATAGTTCGGTGGAAGCGAAACGAACTGCGAGAAATTCATTCGCCACGCTCACCCTCACTTTGTCTCGAGGGTATCGTTGAGTCCCATAAGAAGTGATCATGGGCCATGTAAACAACGAAATTTGTATCCGACAGAGCGTTTTTGTAATATTTTTCAAAAAAATAACGATACGATCTCTAAGCGTTATGAAAAATACGCAGGCTTCCGAATGTTGCAGACTTTTTACTGATTTATTATCGATACAATTTGTGATTTCGTTAAAGCGCTAATTATGTTCGAATCTTTTTTTCATTGATGCGTCGTATGTGGACGGTAAACGATTTTTCCGCAATTGTCGGGACGAAATTGTATACTCGCGAATTTTTTAATGTTGTCTCGAGATAATACGTTCGTGTATTCGCGTGATAAGACTCCGGTGAGTCGATGACGGGTTTTGCTCGAAACCTCGCAGTGTACGACCGCAGCTACCTCCGAGCATCTCGAACTCTTCGAAAGAGTGAGAGAGAGAGAGAGAGAGAGAGAGAGAGAGAGAGAGAGAGAGAGAGAGGGTGAGATACGACGCTCCTAGTCGACGGTGAGAGAAAAGAGAGTAGACGAGTTGAGATACGAGAAAAGACGACGAGAAAGGAAGGAGAAAACCAATATGAAATTACCCTCGCGCGAGCGAGCGCCAAATTGCAGGTAATAAAGTGGGCCGATAAACAAATGAAGGAGCGCGCGAGAGAGGCCTAGGCCCTGAGGTCTCGGGAGATGAGCGGTGAGGCATCTCGACCAGAACTCCGAGTATCTCCTCTCTCTCTCTCTCTCTCTCTCTCTCTCTCTCTCTCTCTCTCTCTCTCTCTCTCTCTCACTGTGCTCGAATACATTCACTAGCCCGCGGAGCAAGGAAGAACGAAATGCGAAAGAAGCCAAGAGAGACGAAGACGTTGAAGCAGAAGAAGAAGAAGAAGAAGAAGAAGAAGAAGGTCGCGGCGAGAGGAGAGAACGATAATGGCGGAAGCACCGAACCAGGGTAAAACAAACTTAACGTGGCCGCTACCACGTGTTGAAAGTTGGTTACGATTTTAACCACGCCAGCGCCAGTGTAACAACCATCGCATCGCGTCTACCTCGAAACAACTTCTCAAAGGTTCATGTTTCGTCTATTAACCAACGACTAATTCCTACCATAATAAAATTCGCATAAAGAATATTCAATTATCCGCGGGTGATAAAACAGTTTAAAACAAAATGAACGTAAGATCGTAATCGAGGGCAGCAAATGGGCCCGGAGATCGGCCATTTTGTTACGGCGGAAGTAAAACAGGAATCATTCGTATAATTTGCCCGACGATATTCTACCTATCGGTACATTCATCTTTTGATATTCCAGGGGAAGAGATTCGCGATAACGAGAGCTTTACGAACGAGGAATGTTGGAGAAAACGACGATCCGCAGCGCCCTCGCGAATGTTTCTACGCGGCAAGAGGGATTTCGGAGACTCCGGGCAATCCGTTAATTAATTAACCGTTAGAGAGCTCATCGGCACGCGATGCGTGCGCGGGCCGAGTGGTTCGTCGGGACGCGGACGCATGCGCGTTGTTACGGGCTCTGCGTAAAGTAGCGCAAAAGTGGGGTTGCTCGCGCTCGCTGTGCAACGAAGCGAGCATACCTACACACCGCGGGAGCTGCTGCAGCAGGAGCACCTCTAGCGCACAGTGGTCAGCACTTTTGACGCGCTCAGGTGGAACCAAGATGGCCGACAGAGCGGCCCCTCGGGGCTTTCCAGCGGCGAGTGGGGGTAATGACGCTCATCACCCGAGAGTGTTTCGCTATACCAACATCTCTCGCCAACGTGTGCTCCTCCTCCTCTCGTTTCTCTCGTCGTGTCCAAAGTTGGCGCGAAAGACCGAGCGAGAAATCTCGAGATCTCTCATCCGCGATAGGGAAGACCTCTTTGTGCCCTCTCCTGTACAATCTCTCTCTCTCTCTCTCTCTCTCTCTCTCTCTCTCTCTCTCTTTCTCTCTCTCTCGCTCCCTCTCCTGACTCTCCTCTTTATTTGCCACTTTAGCCTCCTCTCACGGTTCACCTCTTCGTCTCGTTCTTTCTCTCCGCGAGAGATCCACGTACGGGGTACTTACACTGATGAGTACGTGAGTACAGCGCGTAACTGCCTCTGCTCGTCGCGAACCCTACAAATTTCCCTTAAAAAAATATGTGCCTACCATGAATCATGAAAAAGAGAGATTTTTTAGAAAAAAAAACAACCCGATTGTTGACAATAAGAAAAAAATAAGATAATTTTTCAACGCTAAGATGAAATTCTTTGATTTTAAGAGAAAACTTTACGTCATCGGAAATGTCGACGCTTTGTCCACGAGAATAAGGGCCAAACAAAAAGTATACACAGACCCATAAACCCGACATTTTGCAAAGTAATTTAAATGCCCATAAGCAGATGTTACCCGATGGAAAGATTTAAATGGTTGACTCCCCCTTGAGCCCCTCTCCCCTAACCTACGGTCAAACCCGATAAAACCGTGGGACTCGAGCATCGACAAATCATCAAGTTGCTATACCTACGCGTACGTGTTCCACATTACTACGAGCGAAGAAAAAGTTTGCCGGCATCGTAAGCTGATGGTGCGTGTACTCCGTGAGTACTTACACGCGAGATAGAGCACATACTTTCCCCATAGTTTACTGTCGTAGAGCGATAGCGGATAATATACGGCAATACGTGCAACGAGATCAAACCTTTTATAGCAGGGTATTAGCGCGAGGGAGTTTCGCGCCTTTACCGCGTAATTATTTTACTAATAAATTTGCATCTCCTAAGCATTTTCTCTCTTTCTCTCTCTCGCTCTCTCTCTCTCTCTCTCTCTCTCTCTCTCTCTCTCTCTCTTTCACTATCGAAATGCTCAGCGTACGCGCGAGAATCTCACGATCAACCCTTCCCGTATTCACGCACGAAACATTTTATTTAATCGCTACGGAGGCGTGAAAATATGCGATAATAATAACAATTGTCACGATTAAGGCGAACGAGTTTTTCGGTTCTCGGGACTCGCTTCGACGTCTTAAAAATTAATTGAAAAACGAAAAAGAAAGACGAGAGCAATAAAGATAATAAGAAATAAATAAAAATCGTACCAACCGCGTATCCCGAAGTCACGAGAAAAAAATCGTGAGTTAGCACGTCGATGACATTTATCAGGATAAAAGCACTGAACTATGCAACATAATATGCGATATATATACGCGTGTATCTTGAATCGTGCTACGGGACGGGGGTGAGAAAAAGTGTCGTGCGCGTCTCGCTTCGCCGCTCTTTAACTCTCTCGACGCTTCTCTCGTGGCACGGCACATATAAAAGTCTGGTGAACGGATTTCGCAGGCTCTCCCTCTCTCATTCTCTCTCTCTCTCTCTCTCTCTCTCTCTCTCTCTCTCTCTCTCTCTTATGAAAACAACACGGTATCTCGTAGCTTTAGCATCGTCGCGCGGATATGATGCACGAGGTGTGTTTAGGCGCGCTATAGTGACGCGTATGCTCGAGCGAGTTTTGCACGACGGGAGCCGTTACGAGAGACGGGAGCGCGCGTCTCTCTCTCTCTCTCTCTCTCTCTCTCTCTCTCTCTCTCTTTCTCTCGAAGCGAGAGAGAACGAAATGAAAAGACTTCTCTCTCGGATGTGGCTTCCCTCTCTCATTCTGTCTTGGTCGATCTCGCATAACCCTAACAAGACCCGGGATAGAGCCGTCAGAGCCGCAGGGGGGCTACGATTCCTCGCGAGGACCCCCCGCTGGCCGCCATCTTGGCTTTTATTAACGAGAAATAAGTCGCGGGCCCAGCAGCACCAGCGGCAGCACCAACTCCAGTGTGTAACAGCAACGTTATATAGCGCGATCGAGAAATCAACGGGTGTTGCACACGAGATGAACTATACGGGGGAAGAAAAATATATATAGAGGGTTAATACAATAGAGGATGTGTGTGTATGTGTGTGCGCGCGCGTGTGTATGTGTAAGTGTGTGAGCGTGCGTGTGCATGCGCCTGGGTGTGTGTGTGTGTGTGTGTGTGTGTGAAATAGAGTAGGGAAAAGCTCGAGTGATGTCTGACATTTTATGAGAACGAATTCATTAAGAAATCACCGCGGGCGTGATCCTCTCTCGAGATCCGAGCTAAGCCCGTAGACAACCGCGTGTAACGAAACGTCTCGTTTTATTTTCAACCCCGCGAAAAAAACACACACACACACACACACACACACAATCCCCGCAACCTCGAGCCCAAAACCAGTTTCTAATTATTTTTATACGTCTCGCGTTTTCTGTAATTACTTCTAATCGTTCTCTTCTTTGATTTTTCAAATTTTTTTAATTATTAGGTTAAAGGGAGTTTCCATCCCCTACCGCATTTTTCTCATATCGATTCCTTATCACCGATAACGTTTTTTTTTTATAAACGTATGTTTTCCTTTTGGACACGTATGGGAGCGGCTCTCGTTGCCAGTACCGAGAAACTCGACGTTTGGAAATCTCGTCCTCTCGACTCCTCCTTGAATAAGTACCGAACAGAACCGGGTATAAGGTCGACCTCTTCGCGGTCGTTACTCGGAACATTATACCCTATAATCGATATTACCGTTGACGTCGTCGTTGTCGCTTGCAAGACGTCAGAAAGAGAAAGAAAGAGAGAGAGAGAGAGAGAGAGAGAGAGAGAGAGAGAGAGAGAGAGCGAAGGAGTGGATCGTAGGTAGATGCAGATGTACCGCGCACGCACACATAAAGGTGCGAGAGTATTTACATCAGCGAAGGTGTAAGTTCTCGTATATAAATACGCTGTTAATACCACGCGCCTTTTCGCACCGTTATATTCTCTATATCTATGCGGTTCGCGGATCGAGCGCATTTCGCGTGGGCGTCTCACGAGGCGTCGCTTTAACGTTCCGCATAAATTCCACGGCTGTACTCACAGGGTAGTGGTGTATGGACGTTAGAGGGACAGAGAGAGGGAGAGAGGGAGAGCGAGAGAGAGAGAAGACAGAGCGATGAAGAAACGAGGCTCTTCTCCAATTTCCTCGCAGTAAACGTCAAGCCAATAAGAATCGGTTGAATTGCAAGCGAAGAGAGAGAGAGAGACAGAGAGAGAGAGAGAGATAGGATGAGTCAAAATATCTTATAGTTCGTGCCACGCAACCCCCTCCCTGCCACCCCCTCGTGGATAAGCCTCTCATTTATTCTCCATCTCCGTCGAGTCTCGAGGTAAACCGGACGCGGTAGAAGCGTCCCAACGAGTGAGAACGAGAGGTAGGAGGTAAAAAATAAGAAAAGACGAATGGAAGAAAAAGCGAAAGAGCGTTCCGGTGTGAGAGCGAGGCGAGAACGAGAGAAAAGAGATTCTCAAAAACGACTCTCGGCCATTCAAGAATATATAGACGTATAGATATATGTCTGTGTACACACGCGCGCGTCTGTATGTCCGTGTATATACGCAAGTTGCAAGCGAGACTCTCTCGGTCCGCTTAATAAAACGGCTCGTATTTTAAGATCCGTAATATTAACATAATACACCTCGTATACGCCCTATAATTGCGACCTAATGTCCGCGTGTATCCTCAGCACGTGTGGACGGGACTTAATAGGGGCCACCATAAGCACACCGAGAGATAAATAAATAATCAGATTTCATTGTGTGTTGCGTGCCGGGATATATAATGCTCGCCCCCCCCACCCTCCCCCTCATCCTGCTCCACCGCTCGATGCAACGTACCTGTCTCTCTTCTTCGTACTCTCGCGTCTGCGTTCGCTACAGAACGAGAGAAAGACGAACTATCACGTGTACGTTTGTGTGTATGCATGTGTATTGGTAGGTATGTGTGTGGGTGTGTGTGTGTGTGTGTGTGTGTGGGTGTGTGTGTGTGTGTGTGTGTGTGTGTGTGTGTGTGTGTGTGTGTGTGTGTGTGTGTGTGTGTGTGTGTGTGTGTGTGTGTGTGTGTGTGTGTGTGTGTGTGTGTGTGTGTGTGTGTGTGTGTGTGTGTGTGTGTGTGTGTGTGTGTGTGTGTGTATTCCGAACCCCGCGAGAGCTTCGACCAGAAACGCATTTATCTTGGCTCTCTGACACTGTGTTTATTAAAAATAATGACTCGAGCGCCTCCTCATCTCTTCCCTCCCCCTCCTCGATCGCTCCTCTCGAATACTGCAATTCTACGTTACCAGGGCGCACACCTCGATCTCCATACGCATGCAGCTTCCTCGCTCCTTTTATTTCCGTCTCTCGGCAACCATTTCTTATTCCCGTATCGGACGAGATTTCCCGCCTCGATCGTTGCTCTTTTGAAGGTTGCTCGATGTTTAATTTTTGTTGTTTTTTCGTACTTGTTTACGGTTGTCAATTTTTATTTACGTTATTTCAATTTGTCGATAATTCGATTTTCGTAAATTGTCACTTATGTCGACGATTCATCTCTCGGAGCCGAGCGACTTTTTTCGCCTCGCAAACCCCCGGGGTGATCCGGAATCTTCGTCAATGACAGACGAAGGATCGGAGGTGCGATCTCTCGCTCTCTGGGACGACGCTTAATTATCTCCCTGAGCTCAGCGTGAGCTCTCCGGGTATACAGAACCTCTCTCCAGCATCTTTTTCTCCCCCATCTCACGCTTTCTCTCTCTCTCTCTCTCTCTCTCTCTCTCGCTCTATCTCTCTCTCGTGCGCACGCGCGCGCGCGCGCATACTGTTATTTCTCGCATCGTGTTCCTGGAGAAAAGTCGAGCTCTCTTCATCAACATTCCACGTGAGGTGGAATACGCCAGATCAGGAATCTTTGGGGCATGGACAACGACTATGGGAAACCTATAATCGTACTAGACACGTAAAACGAAGGAGAACGTAGAAATCCGAGAAAGGGAGGGAGAGTGAGGGAGAGGTAGAGAAAAAGAAAGAGAAAGAGAAAGAGAAAAAGAGAAAGGATATATCTATATCGTTGAATATATCCGAGCCCGGACACGGACGACCACTCGGTTAAATCATTCGGAAACCAACCCCCGCCCCTCCGTCGCCCCTACCCCCTGACCTTTAAGTTCCGAAAACAACAGGTAATTTGTTCACCGAACACGTTTCGACTCTCTCTCTCTCTCTCTCTCTCTTTCTCTCGTAAGAGACGAAACCTCGAGTGAACGAACTGGATGTCGGAGCGAGGCGATGGACAGGGGCAACATCCCTCGAAGTACGAGGGGGGAGGGGGCAAAACGGGAACGCGAGAGAGATCTCCCTCGGGATATACCTATACAAAACGGAGAATCCATAACGCGTCTTTTTCCCGAGACGAGAAAATGCTACGGTACTTTTTATCCTCACCCCTCGATGGATCATCCCTCGTTGTCGCGTATATGGTATATAGTACGAACGTGCGCGCTCTAAAGAGCGAGAGAGAGAGAGAGAGAGAGAGGCAGAAAGAGAGAGAGAGAGACTATTCTCTGCTGGTGGAACATAGAGACGATGCACCGTGTGGGTCTCCGGTTCTCTCTACTTCGCTGTCCAACGTTCCAACGGATTCCCAGAAACGTATCTCGTCGAAGACATCTGTAGATGCTGCAGCGAAGCGAGAGCGAAGAGATGAAGCTCGCTCGTGTGTGTGTGTGTGTGTGTGTGTGTGTGTGTGTGTGTGTGTGTGTGTGTGTGTGTGTACGTGTGTTTTGAAGTTGTACGAGAGCTGTCCTGCCTTTCCCAACGACGAAAGTCAGAAGGATCATATCTCTCGGCATCACTGACTTGGTATCTTTTCTTTCTCTCGCTGGACACACCAACACAGCTATATAGTATATATAAAGAGACGAGAGAGAGAGAGAGAGAGAGAGAGAGAGAGAGAGAGAGAAAGAGAGAGGAAGAAAAACGTAGAAATGACCAACTTTCGAGATTTAGTCGCGGCGCATAAAATGCCCATTTACTTAATTTTACACAAGAGACATTTATTATTCACTGTTTAACTCGAAATTTACCAGGTGTTTCGTCCTTTTTTACGAAGTCTGGTGATAAAGTTCGGTTGTATAAGATTCGATCAAATTCTCCGTAAGATAAACGTATCCCTGATCCTAAAAATATTACATTTTTTATTTTCGATACAAAACCGACGATTTTGTTTTAACAAAAATCCGAATTATCAAAAATACAATATATTTTTCATCGCGTATGGTTACGTTTGTGATTTGTCGTACTATAAGAGCAAGTAAACAGTGCGAGAGCTTAAAGAATCAGGTATTTTACGTTGCGCTACCAACGTTACAAATCGACGTTCGTTTCAACACATTTCCATCTTGGATATAATTTCACTTCGTTCTCTATTTCATTCGAGGCATACAAAAAATTACTCTCTGATTAATGAATGAGCTCAAATTGATGTAAGCACACGTATCGGTCGATCGCCTGCGCCACCAGGAGAAACGGCGGGAAAGGGGTGGCTGGCTTAAAAAACGATAAGGATTTTCTTAATGAATTCAGTCACTCGAGTGAGTTATTGAATATATCTCCCGACTATACGCGAACGAGACGTATATATAAGAGAGAGAGAGAGAGAGAGAGAGGGTTTGATGATGATCGTGGGATATCCAATGTGGGTTAATTGATTGCCGTTAAGGTGATGCAGATGACTCTCCCTCTCGTTGTATCGGATCTGATCGTAGCGCGACGTTATTATCGCTCGGCTGGCGATGAGCGAAGGACACGCCAAAGAGAGAAGACGATATATTTTCTCTCGCTCTTTTCCTCCCTCCCTCTCTCTTTCTCATCCTCTCTCTCTCTCTCTCCTGACAAAGATTATCCGGTGGAACTCCGCAGCGAGAGGGCGCGCGCAACGGGTCGAGCACGGAGAGCGGAGCGCGAGAGATGAGGTCTCTCTCGCTCTTCGCCTCGGAGACGAACGGACGGACACGGGCCAACAAATGGTCTTGCCAGTACAAGATTCTTATCTTAGGAGTGGTATATTTATGTGAAGCTCGCGTAGGTAATCTACCTACCGAGAAAACCAGGCTCGGAGCCCAACAAACTTGATCTTTCTCTCTCTCTCTCTCTCTCTCTCTCTCTCTCTCTCTCTCTCTCTCTCTCTTTCTCCTTGGCTATCCAAACGAGAGAGAGAGAGAGAGAGAGAGAGAGAGAGAGAGAGGAACACGAAACATCCAATTCCCTTAGCCCCCCGCCCCCTTGTAAGCGCTCGCGCGCCTACGTTTCTCTCACACCCGGGGGGTGGCCGGGAGAAGGAATAAGGAGGGATATCAGAGACATAGCCCGTGCGCGTGATCTTCGCGGTATCGTATTACCAAGAGAGCGCACCGCGGTCTGCGCCAAACCCACCTTATTGACCGCGTGCGGCGTGTTTCGAATTCGCGGAAATTTTCGCGGCGTGTATTCGCGCCGCGCGCGGCGCGCACTCGTCATCGGTTGAATTTCTTAAATATCAAACACCACAGAGACATCCTTGTTTATACTTTCGTCAAAATCTCATCCCTCCAGCTTCCTCCCTTCTCTCTCCTCTCTCAAATTCTCACCGGCGCATCCGCACCAAAAGTCCTTCCGTTCGTATCTATTTCAACGAAAACAATAAAGAACAAGAAGAAAAAATGGTCTAACGATGAAACTTCAATCTTGCGTTAACGGAGAACAATGCGAAAAAAACGTACGGGCGAAACGAAGAAGGAGAGAAACGAGCGCAAGAAAGATACTCTCGAGCAGAGAGTATACTAATTGAATGGATGTAAGGAACGGCGAGGGAGGAAGGGGTAAGCGGCGAGGGTCGAAGAGGGGTGGGGGGAGAGAGTAGTGGCAACGGAGAGGATGCAGAGGGGGGATGAGTAAAAGCGCGTCGGGAAGACGTCTCACTCGACGGTGAGAGTCGTAATGTCGGTGGTGGGGGTAGTAGTAGTGCAGCGAGACGAAGATGCTGCGAGCTAAAGCGAGACGACAGTCCACGGTGCAATGCAACCGCCGAAGAGAGGAGAGGGAAGAAGGTGGAAGAACGAGAATCGCATTGCCCCCGAGGAGTGTGTATATGCCTATATGTATATATAAGTTAACAGCGGTAAACTTCTATAGGACGAAACGTGCTATACTACATAGCGCGGTTCAACTCGTCGAGACTCTTGGCACGAGGAAGGTAGGTGAAAGAGAGAGAGAGAGAGAGAGAGAGGGGAATGAAGCACAAGTGGTATAATCGTGATAAGCAGGTGATAGATGCCCTTCGGGCCCCAGTGTCGGGGCCCTCTCTGCCACGGACAATGGCTATTTGTTTCTCAGCCTCGCCTCGTCTTACTCTCTCTCTCTCTCTCTCTCTCTTTCTCTCTCTATTTTGCTTCTTCTCTCTTTCTCTCGTTTCTTCTTCTTCTTCTTCTTTTTCTTCTTCTTTAGGCCCAACGTGTGTTACGCGACTCTTTTCCTCTCCTTGTTTCATTCTCTGCATTATTTGTATATACACGCCAGCATACACAACCCTCGCGGTATTTCCTTGAGAGAGGGAGAGGCCTCTCGCGAAGCCATCGAGTGAAAGAGAGAGAGAGAGAGAGAGAGAGAGAGAGAGAGAGAGAGAGAGAGAGAGAGAGAGAGAGGGCGAATAGAGTCCCACCAAAGGCCGAGAGCACACATATCTCGTCGTCCGAGAGACACGGTCTAAATCACATCGACAGATAATCACAACTTAATTTACCCCCCGCGGGTCAGGGGGAGCGAAGCAGGGTACGAGAGTCGCGATGCTGCTGCCCACGATATATAAAGCCGCGTTTCCCTACACTCGAGAGCCATTCTCGAGACTCGACTATTTTAACGTTTTACTAATTTCGAACGACGGGTATTCTACGATTATCTCGCGTAACTCGAACTTTAATCGAAATTATCTATTTTCATCGATAATATTTCGACGATTGGCTAATGCGATTTTTTATTTTTTCGATACATCGAAGAAATTCTGGTTCGAGCGAGAATACGCGCTCCGAATGTCGAACACGCGGTATGGTAATACGGTATTTAATTATACTGGTTCGTCCACTCGTCGTATCTCATCATACTTTATTTCACAGCGATCTCACTCTCGCACGTTGAACCACGCGTTATATTTATAACTGTATGTAAAGAAACGTCGTGTCTTGTACAATTCCTAGTGACAAGATTACGAGACCGGTAATAGATTAGGCCCCCGCTCGGTCTCTCAAGTCGTACCCTCCTGCATGGTTTTGTAACCGCGAACAAAACCACGTAAGTATAGACGCGAAACGTGACAAATCCTCGAAACGATACGCGGGGATGACGAGACCCTCGCGATATAATGTATTTTCTCCAATTTGTGAAACAGTCGTTTAATTCGCACGCGCAAAAGTTATGGGCCGTGTGTTAAAAAATAACGATTTCTTCGAACGCACGTTGCGGTTTCACTCGCGCTTTCGAGCATTTTTCACTTTATTCGTGTAATGCATACGCGCATGCCTATATTACGAGGGTTAATTTAGTGATCAGAGTCTCCAAGTGCTGATAGATTATGCGGCATAATATATCCATCCGTGGCGTCCAATGGCGCGAGAAATATCGCGAGCTCGATCGAAAAGCCTTCGGGCCTTGGCTCCGTTGGAGAGTATATACGTATTTTTTGTTGTTGTTATTGTTGTTCTTTCTTCTTTTTTGCTCATCCTCGCCAGTATTAAAATTCATTTGACGTAGAATCCAGCTCGACACGATACCAAACGTGGCAAGAGGATAATTATGGTTTCGGGGTGAATATCTTCGCGCAGCGAGCACCTCGATACATATAACCAATGTGAAATCATATATATGTATATATAGGCAAACACGGGTAATAATCCCGACCCGCGTGTGAAGGCGCCACGAAGAGATGTGAGAATCAGAAGCGCCCGATGAGGATGCTCTCTCTCTCTCTCTCTCTCTCTCTCTCTCTCTCTCTCTCTCTCTCTCGCATACCTGCGCGCCTCTTCGCGTTCTTCGTACGACGTATGGTATTACTATGTTTATATACGCGTATAGGAAATAAACGATGATGAAGAACGAAAGAGAGAGAGAGAGAGAGAGAGAGAAAGGGAGAGAAGCAGAAGGAGCGCGCACGGATGCGCTACGTTCGCGCCACAATGCGCCTCTACGCTCGTATTCGAGCGCCGCGCGTTCATGATTAATGACTATCGAGGCGCGCTTGCGCCGCGACTCTCGTTAATGATGCCGTGACTCGGCCAATACGCTAACTAGCCCTTTAGAGTTTAAGGTGCTGACCGGAGAGGACTTCATATACTCTCGATATATATATATATACAGATATATAGGTAGTTTGAGAAAACGTGGAAGCGCGCACGCACCATTTCATCCACACGAACGTAAAAGCATTAAAATAAATATTAAAATTGTACTTTTGTATCAAATTAATTTGAAATATAATATCTTTTCCATTGATTTAGCAAACATTGTCCAATATTTAGGTTTTTTCTTGTTATATTTCGACAAATCAACGGGGAAAAAAGGTATTAATATTTTTGTTAATTAAAAAAAACCCGCATCGGTTCGAAGCAGCAATAACATTCTAGTATAATGTATCATATATACCGCGTAGTTCTCTTTACACGTGCCCACGAGCGAGACCACCGTCGTCCGTTCGCAACGTCTCGTTGCCCAAGAGAAGTCCAAGTCGTATAAGCGCGAGAAACTTGTACACACGCACGCGCACAAACGCGCGCGTCTACCATCTCAGCAAGGAATATGGTCCAACTCGCAGCGGTCGAGTTAAACCTTACTACCTCGCGGATATCCCATAAATGCGTTATCCCTTATTTAAATACACACACGCATAGCTAGTAAAACGGAGAGTGAGTGGTCCCGCGTATATAAGGAAAGAGAGAAAGATGCAACGACATCATCTCGCCATCTCCGGGGCAACTATCCCACTGCCTGTAACCATCATAATATATATACATACACGTATACATATACATATACGTATAGCTATATAGGTAAGAATCGTCGTTGAACGATCGAGAGTATAAACGCGAGGAGATATTGCCTCCCGGCTAATCCCGCATAGCCTCGCGCCGAGAGTGCTTCCACGACTACATCCTTGGTTAACCATCGCTTTGAATCTCACGGACGCACAGACACATACACAAGTGAGCATATAAAGACACGCATAGATATACGTTTCATGCAGAATGAACATATAGCTATGCTCGTGGGATATTGAAATAGACTCGCATAAATATCAACGCGTGTCCCTCATCCTCTTTCAGCGACGTTCCCCCAGCAACGAACCATAAACCTTGGCGTCCACTCCGCGCGTGCATTATAATTCGATCCGGAAATCCAGGCTACGTTGCTCCGGGTACGGTTTCTGATATCGAGATTTGGTGAACGCGAGAGGAGTATGCGCGGTAGAGATACGAGAGCGATAACCAACGTGGAAAAAGATCCGAGGCTGAAGGGCTCGAGACAAATGGAGAGGAACGAAGCGAGACCAAGTCGGTATATATATATATATATATGTATATGCCTGTGTGAATGCGTACCTATATACGTACGTGTACGTCTGTGTGTGTTTAAACACACATTTTAGGTAGTGTAACCGCAATGCGCGGTTAACTATAGTTTAGCGCGGGTTAAACCCGATGATTATGTTGTCAGGCTCGGTGGGTGGAGAGAAAAGTGATCGCTCACCGCGCGTTTCGAGCGCGTAAGTGTGAGAGGCCCAGCAGGTATGAAGAAAGAGAGAGAACGAGGGAAGCCCAAACTCACTCACTCACTCACTCTTCGTCTCTCACTCAGCCACGTAGGTACCTATATATTTACGTGTACATGGTTGATGTTAGTTATATATATATATATATATATATATATATATATATATATATATATATATATATATATATACGTATATACGTTCAACGTACACCGGCCGTCTCTTCCGTCCAACAATAATCTCATATACGTATTAGCCGATGCGAGAGTATTTTACCCGTGTAAAAGCTCTCGTACCCTCGATTTTCTCGACTCACGCTATTACTCTCCGCCGTTCGCTCGACGCTTACCAGCAGAATTTGCCAGAAGTGCCCTGATAGCTTTCGCGGCAAGCGATACAGTCAAATCTCTCTCTCTCTCTCTCTCTCTCTCTCGATGAAACGATGAGAAATAATCGTCGAGCGAGAACAACGTAAATGTCTTCCAATTTGTGATCAAAGCCGAGGATGATTTTCGTTGTTTTTTTGAATGACCGAAGGTCGAACTATATATTTATATATGGCGGTCGCGTAGTTTAGTTTTATATATAACTATAGCGGCTCGGGTAAGACGCCATATTGAATAACAACCCTTATCTTCGTTAATCAGTACATCGTCGGCTTCTCTATTCGGTGCTATTTATCAAGAACTATCCGGGAGATTTTACTGTATGGTAGGTATCTACTATCGTCTTTATAAATGTGCAAGAATCCGACGAACGCGTGTGCGTTCGTGAACAAATGCATGCACAAACGTACGAGCTCGCGAACGCAGACGTGTGCACTTTGCATCCAACTTACGTGTCTACTACGCTCCTTGTGTGGGGGGGGGGGGGGGGGGGGCGTGTGTGTGTGCGTGTGTGTGTGTGCACGCGCGTTTGTGCATACGGTCTCGCGAGCCTCGAGCTAAACTCCGCACGCCTCGATATTCCACTTGGTACATCGGTGAGGCCGGGATCTCTCCCTCACCCTCTCGGCCTCCACTATAAGTAAGCCGATTCATCACCATTATCACTGACGGACATAGTTAGCCGGCACGGCGGAGGCTTCCCCCGCCGGCGATTCAGGTCCTCGCTTGCTCGCCTGCCTGCTTTGCCTGCCTCGCTTGTGCCTCGGTACTCGCTCGCCCCGTCTCGACTCCTTTAACCGAGACACACTCTCGCTAAACTCACCCCGCGCGTTTATATTATACGTGTGTGTTACATGCGTATCCTTCATCTCGTGAACCATTCGATACCGTTCGTTGAATTTTTCGGTTCGCGTATGTACGTGCTTACGTTCTTTGGCTCGATGCCACTCGAACACCAGCCCTTCCCCACCCTGCCGCTCTTCAAACTCGTTGCCTTAACTTCACCGAGGCTGTATTAATTGACACCTTGAATTATTACTGGGTAAAATGATAACCGACTCGCTCGCTGGTACGACTGCATGTGCTTAAAATTTGCTCGATATAATGCGCGCAATATTGTAATGGTAAGAATTTACGAGACTTGGCATAATTGTGTAGACTCCTGTGATCGGGTTCGACCGTCGTTGTAGATGAATTTCCGATGAAATAATAATTGACGAAATATGCCGCGGGATAATATGACCGGTATTATATTAATCGTCGTAGTAGATTGGCAAAATCTCTTTGATTAATATAAATATCCGATTTGAATTATGATTTCTTATAATCCTTCGTTAAATAAGTCCATAAGCTGAATATATTATTATTATTATTATTGTTATTACCATTAATGTTATTATTATTATTATTATTATTAGGGTAGAGGTATTAGGGCATCTCTTAAAAAATGCATCCGATTTCGTTGATTCTTGCACCGTTGGATCCGCAATTTATCCTGGTCGAAACGTCTTCAGAAAAATTATCCACTTCAGATCTAGTTTAGGAGTTATTATCATAAATGTAATAGAGTGCAGAGCTGCTCAACCTGCCCCATAGGTGGGCTAAGTTGAGCAAGATAAGAATTCCATAAAAAAAACCAGACGGATGCAAGACCATTTGATACAATGCAGTAATAAACCAATAGTTGCGGGTTAATTACCTATATATTGAAACATTAACATTAACTGCAACGAACTTTGAAATGCGTTTTCTTAAATAAACAAAAATCTAGCTAATGTTATAATCACACACTGGGTTTGCTTTTTCTATCATAATTGAGACAATATATAATAGTGGATATCTAAATATAAATTAGTATACGATCAAAAATTGAAAAAAAAGGCTGAGCTAGTTGAGCAATGCTTTGAGATATGCTCAACTAGCCCCAACAAAAACTGCTCCCCTTCTCAGATTTTTAAATAAATGTTAGTTTATAATGAAATCCGTACCACGTGCATTAAAATAACTATTACAGATCGATAGCCACTTAAATTTACTGAGTACCAGTATTCATCTAGTTGCTGTCTTAGTTTCTCACACAATGCTAGAAGAGAAATACTCAATCACGTATTTTGTAATTTTGTGTGGAATAATAATGAAACATCCCGTGTCATCGTTTCGTGCGTCGCGTGGCTACCGGCAATGGTTTGATGTATTCCCCTTCCCCATACCTCTCTTTCGTCCGTTTGATGCATCGGCGTGCGATGCTTAGTTTTCGGGATATCACGATTGCCCAACTTACCCGCTTGCTCAACTATCCCCGCTCTACCCTATTATTATTATTTTTATTATTATTATTATTATTATTATTATTATTAATATTGTTAGTATTATTATAATGTGTATCAATTACACAAACGCCTGCGTGGCGTCACAGCCCATCGCGGTTAGTAGCGCCACCGCGCGGCAACCAGGATCTCTAATTTTGAATATTTTCACCGCCGGCCGCAGCGACGAAGAACTTATAAACAAAAGAACAAGAAACATAAACTCGTCCCCTGGAACACTACTCCTTTCTCATATTCCGAAGTGCGAATGGTCCGCAAACCTGTGGGAATATAGAACATCGAACTTCACGAACTTGTCTCGCGAATATAAACGAGATTTACGAAATACGCACGAGGCGACGGTATAATCATAAATTATAGCCCCATTAGATATTCTAATCGACAATAATACCATATTCAACAGTAATAGTACTTGCAGCAAATTGCGCGAGTTCTTGGTCTCTCACGGGCCGAAGACATTTGCAGACACTCGCGGGTCGTTTGTAATTACTCGCCGTACGATCTGTGCAACAACACGCAGTGTAAGAATGTGTGCATAGTGAGAGTTTATAGAACTTCGAAGAGTGAATAAAAAGTAACGAGATAACTAGTAATAAGAAGGTATAATGCCCGTGGGGAGTACGATTGGCGTAGCATACTACAAGGTGCAAAAGGGAAAGAGAGAGAGAGAGAGAGAGAGAGAGAGAGAGCGAGAAAGAGAGAACGATGAGGTAGAGAAGAAAAAAAAGAACGAAAAAACAAATGAAATGGGGATGCGCCTATTGATGCGGTTGGTCGACCGGGGAGGATGTAAGGAGCAAGGCGCAAGAAAGTCGGACGTACCTACAGCTCGTAACTTCGGACACTTAACCGTCGCTCGGACTGTTTCGCTGGCGAAAATCACCGACGGTTAAATCAACAATCCCCCGCGCTCGCACGATCCGGAAAGCTAAAAGTTAGCAGTAAGCATACGGGAAGACTATGAGTCGAAGGGAGGTTATGCCAATGTACGTGTTTGTGTGTGTGTGTGAGAGAGAGAGAGAGAGAGAGAGAGAGAGAGAGAGAGAGAGAGAGAGAGAGAGGGTGAGAGGGAGCGAGAAAGGATACGAGACCAGCAAAGCAACGCGCGCTCTGATTATTGCTCGTAAAGCCCCGACTGAGTTTTCAACCGGTGAGAATAAATATTTTCCGGAATTATAGATGACTATCTATAATTCTATACAAGTAATACCTGCATCTCTCGATAGCGCCTGCGCGCTTTCGTATACCTGCATATATGTAAGCGGGGCGCATTTCGTATTTCGTTCAAACTGGACACCCGGTATATTTTTCATCCTTTTCAAGTGGACTTCTGGGGATACAGGGGGATCGATCCTTCGGGGCAGAATTTTTATTTAGAAAACAGTAACTACTGTCGAGAGGGGAAAGGTGTACGAGATGGTCCGTTGGGGTAAGATGATTCTTTTCAATTACGGTGAGACTGTGAACGCTATCTAGTTGTTTGTTTTCGTAAAACGTAGCTCCCGACCCCCTCTCGCATCAGTCAATTCGTAATGGCAGTCTGAGTCACGAGTGCATTTTTATGAAAAAAAAAAAAAAAACAAACAAAAATAGTGTGGTATTGATCTAAGGTAAGGTTTCACTTTAAGCTTGAATAACTTTTAATGTAGACTTTTAATTGTTGTAGTTACGGCTTTCTATAATGTTCAACTTATTTGTTTGGTTGACATGATAACCGCAGTTAGCTTATAGATTATGTTATCAAAAAATAGATTGAGAAAGTTGAATTTGGGGCAAGATGATCCTTTTGTTGGTGTACAAGATGCGGCATGAATATCGGGATCCCGGATGAATTTTAACGGAATTATAATCCCGGTATTTGCAACTCTAATACCGGAACACTGGGATTGAACAAACCCCTAATTGTATCTACTTCAATAACTTTTGCATTTCTTTTCGACTTTTTTGACGTATATTTAAATTAGAAACTAATTGACCCAACTAAATGAGGCCAATTATGGGTTTAAACCATGACGTATGGATACTTAATAACGTTTAAAATTACTGACATGACTACTGTAATATTACTGTATAATTACTGTAATTATAAAGTATTGTTTAGGAATTTGATTGCCTAAAGTGACTGATCTCAAATACTGTACGTATTCGGATATAAACACGAAACATGAAGGTTTTTTGAATTGTTAACTAAGTCATTATTATTATTTTATTCGACAAAGATCGAGAGGAAAGTAAAATATTATTTCCGTAAGTGTTACCTTTTATCAATATTGATTGTTTAAAATTAGAATTAATGTGATTAAAACTGTTATAATTATTTGTTGTTGTTTTATTTGGATGACCTCGATCGCTTTGTTTGCTATTCTCTATTTATTTATACCCTTCCTGCTGTTCTTTGTTCGATAAGCAATTTATTAAACGACCATCCAGCCACCCACGTTTTAAAAAACCGGTACTAATACTGGGATCCCGGTATTAGACGCCAATACCGAAACTCAATACCGGTATTGAGATCCATCCAATATTGCATGCCCTAATAGGTACAAGATGATCCGTATCCGATGTATAAAAAGTTTTGTTATTTTTATTATTTTAGAAGATTATTTGTTTTCGTTACTAAATTGTATCATTGACTCCACAAATATAAGTTAAAATTAATAATTTTAAGACTGACTGTTAGAAAACCGGTTTCGTTAAAGTCTAGTTGAGTAAGATAAAGGTCTTCTGGCTTCAAAGTGCTCCAAATGTTATTTTGTATACCTACAATTACGTATATAAAAACAATGTAAATTTTAACAAGGTATTATTCTCATTTAATGCAATAAAAATCCTGAACTTTCTCAAAGTGCAGACAAGATGATCGTTTAGTAGGGTTTTAAAATAATGAATTATTAAAAAATTGAATATAAAGAGTATGCCAATAGCAAGATAGATTAATTTGCCATCAGTCAGTGCTTTTACATTTGGATTAAGTGGAAAATCCTGTTAATTAAAGAAAATTTAAATGTTTATTAAAATTAATTTAATTCAGAAACACAACACTTGTAATTAAACTTTATATGATCAACTTGATTTACAGGCTAAGTTGCTTAATCATTTGGTAATTAGGAACAATAATGAGTAATACAAAATCCCCATTTTGCCCCGGGTCCGGGGCAAAACAAGAACATATTTTAGTTAGGCTGGCAACGTTCACAAATATGAACTTCATCCTCTTTTTCTTCATCAAATCCAGCACAAGAATTATGGGCCCAACCTTGACACACACTACAGATTACCCATCCTTCAGTTGATTGCGAATATAAGTGCCCAGAGTAGATGCAAGCGCAATTGTCATTATATTTCTCTTTTGATGAATCGATTTCCGTCTCCCTTTCTTTCTTGTTCTTCCTAGTTTTATTTTTACCAGGTTTGTTGTATTTTTTCTTCGTTTCAACTATCTTTGTTTTAGTTTCAGTCTTCATACAAATTGTCTTTTTTTCAGTCTCTTGTTCGATAGTCTTCTTTTTCTTAATTTTATTTTGTAATTCAGGCTTAAGTTCATTTTTATAAGGAAAAGCCGTGAGTATTGCAGTTTTACCTCGTTTCCTGATCTTCCTTTCTTAAGCCCTAACTTCTTTTGGTATTGCTACGATATTTATTGGACTGACTAGAAATTAAGAATTTACTATTTGTCTTTTCGGAGTCTTCGGTTCCCATTCTGCGCGATTTGTTTTTCGTTTATAATTGCGGACCATCTTGACTGAAAATACATTTTAAAAAAGCTAGGAAATAAATAGGTACGACGTTTTTGGCAAAATCGGGGCAAGATGGGATAGTATCCCGTTATGCCCCGAAAATTAGTCACTTCTAAACTAAAACAGAGAAAGTGCTAAACACCACCCAATACAAAAATCCAATACTACAGCTATGGTTTTTGGTTGAAAATACTCTTAAAACTTGTTTACAAACCTTACAGCACTTCGTTATTTGTCACTAAACTTCGTAAAACTATAAATAAATACAGTTTTTTTTTTTTCATAATTTAACCAAAACACGGAGCGACACGTTTTCCTGCAGCTGACTGACGTCAGGCGACTGAAGTTCGATCGAATGGCACGTTTGGTGGCGCTGTTGCGTGTACGAGTCACACACACTAGCGCATTTCCCGTCGTGCCCCGAACTTCGTGTTGGCCCGGTCTCCCTTAAATAAGATATGCTTGAAAAAAATTAATGAAAATCGACATTTATTGCGCTAGGCTAAACTATTTTTAACGCGGTAGTTCTGAAAGACATTCTAAATAATTATTTTTTATCGCGCAATTTCATAACTTTTTCGATATATAATGTCAATCGTTGCGCGAGATTGTACGTCGAAGCGAGGCGACTGAATTATACAATGTTTCATTATCTCTACGCAACTTATCGCAAGAAACTCCACGGACATTACACGTTCTAATTTACGTATATATCTTTCGCGTACCGCATGTATGCACTGTGCAAGAGAGCCGCTTAAATGCTCAAGATGTGCTTCGTGCAACGGGCGTGACGACGGCCCATTATTCTCGCTCGATGAAACAATTAGTCGACTTTGCGGCCGTACAGAAAACCCGCTATTGTCTACCCGCCACAATTTTACACACGGAATACGAGACGATAATAATAAAAATAATCTCACATTTGCTCATCCCCAGGAATATTCACCTCGTTTAAAAATTATCACTCGATCGTTCGCTCGTAAAATATGAATAACACCGCGGTTTAACCGCGGCTTGGAAAATTTTACGAAAAAAACCTAACAAAAATGAAAAAAAAACTTCAAACTAAAGAAATACCGGGTTGCTCGTTCCGAGGGAGGAAAACGTATCCCTGTTGCGAACGAGCGCGAAACGAGGGATCCTCGAGTAGGTACGGGACGCGCGGGTTACCCTCGGCACCTAATCGCGGAGAACGTAAATTGAGCCGTAACGGGGCGCGTAATAAATAATCAGTTTCATGAGTATATAAGTATAGCACGAAAGTAGCGTGCAATTATAATACAATTAGGAGAAATATTTCTAAAGTAACAACGGGGATAAAGGGTGGGGATCATTGACGCGAGGTGGTGAAGAGAGAGGGGGGAAAGAGTCGTACAACATAATTCGTGTTATATATAGGTATCTCACAAAGTATACGATCGTTACGTTTACACATAAATATATATATATATATATATTTTAATAATTTTGCCGAGACTCGTGCACGAGTCTCTCACAGAGCCGCGTTGCCCGTACAAGACGAGAGGGAAAAACTGATACACGTAGGTACACACATACGTAGAGTAAAAAAAAAGATTGTTCGGAGTGCACGGGTACAGCACAGCATCGGCATAACACGCGAGTAGTACACGAACACGTACAGAAAGGTGGTATTTGTGGAGAGAAACGATTGGATTGGATGGCGTGCAGTCGGACGCAAGAGTTTCGTTCGGCGATTATTGGCCCTTCGCGGGGTGGTGGGCGAGGCGAGAGCAAGTCCGGCATACGTTGAAGCGCGGGGAATGCCTCGCGGGTTTGCACAACGCGAGCAACGCGCACACACTCGATCGGCACACACCGCGAACCTTTCCGCGTGTGCTCCTTCTCTCGCCCTTCTGCCTCTTACGCTTCTTCTTCTTCTTCTTCTTCTTCTTCTTCTTCTTCTTCTTCTTCTTTCTTCTTTTGGTCTCTCTCTCAACCCCCCCCCCCCCTTCCGATCATGCGAGGCACACGTTTCACCTGCGCGCAAAGTTTCTGGCACCCTTTGCTCTCGCGTTTGTTCGTGCCTTCGTTATTCTCCCTCTCTCTCTCCCTCTCTCTCTCTCTCTCTCTCTCTCTCTCTCTCTGTCTCTTTCATTCTTTCTCTCCGTGTTTCGGTCCTTTTTACGTTTCGCTTGCAGGCGAACTGGAGAAACGCCGCGCGTTGTGTTTGCAACTGACCAAAACGAGCTTCCAATTAACCGACAATCCGAAACAATTTGGTCGGCGAGAGATCCGATCTCTCTTGTCGACTCCCGGCCACCGTCGACTCCGTAGCTCTCTCTTTCTCTCCCTCTCTCTCTCTCTCTCTCTCTCTCTCTCTCTCTCTCTCTCTCTCTCTCTCTCTCTGTCTCTCTCTCTCTCTCTCTCTCTCTCTCTCTGTCTTTCCGTTGTATTTCCTCTCTCGCATTGCCCCGTATGCCACGAGTGTATATTGCGTTCGCCTCTTGGGCTTCGTCTTGCAGGGGTTGGCCAGGAGAAAAATGCCATGTACTCGTGAAGGGGGCAGCGGGCAGAAGCTGGATCATTATTTTCATATAAACGAGCAGAATTCGTGCCGTTTAACAATTTAATGTGAAATTCATTCAGAATTAACCAAACCTCGTATTTAATTAAATTCGGAAAATAAATATATTCACTCGGCCTAAAAAATAATTCTGTTTTTTTTTGTTTTCGAAGGGATGAACGTATACGTTCGTTTGTTATAGAAACTTATTTGGTCCAATCTAGTAATACGTAAAAGTTCGGGAAGCTGCGATGTTTCGTGAACCCTCGAGGTCGTCTCGATCTCGACGATCATCTCGAGAAACCTGTTAACTCGTGCAAACGTCGAGTAAAGAGAATTTTAACAACAGACCGGCCGAGTATGCCCGCATTCTTCTTCGTATTACGTGTACTGGAAGCCGCCATGGGGTGTCACGACGCGCCTGTATACCTCGTGTATAATATACACCTCCGTCGAATAGACCAAGTGTAGCTCCTGTCTAAAAAGTTCCCACATTCTCGCCGTTGAATTGCAGGGGAATTCCATTTTCAACGCGTGTGTATGATGGACTAGACGCTCACGGGTGCATCCTGTTGCTCGAGCGTTGTAACACCCTGCATTCACGAAAATAAGCATAGTCGATGAAAAAAAAAGAAGAAGCTGTATCGAACCTCCGACTCGTACGATCTCTTTCTCTCGTTTTCTCGTTCTCTCTTTCTCTCTTTCTCCCTATTTGCGGTTTTACCGG
Source organism: Netelia virgata (assembly GCA_951802705.1). Taxonomy (NCBI): domain Eukaryota; kingdom Metazoa; phylum Arthropoda; class Insecta; order Hymenoptera; family Ichneumonidae; genus Netelia; species Netelia virgata. The sequence continues at coordinate 25,959,667 of OX637865.1, forward strand.
CGTGATACAACTATACACGTATCTACAGTACCACTTTATTAGGTACCTGAATCCAAGCGCAAAACCACTTTTCGCAATGTGCCCCGATGTATACATGTGTCGAGGGCAAGAGCGCAACAGATCGAGAGAGAGAGAGAGAGAGAGAGAGAGAGAGAGAGAGAGAAAGAGAGAGAAAAGTCGATAAGCGTTCGAACTGGACTCTCTTTGCACGCTTATTACCCTAATGCCAGTACTTAACACTCCGTTGTTGCCAACGCGTATACATATTCTTCTACCGTTCTTTGCTTATTCTTTTTTTTTCTTCTTTTTCTTTTTCTACCACTCGCGAATGCCCTCTCGTGTGTGTCCAGATCAGTGGGTGTGTTCGATTCGTCACGACAGAACTATCAACGAGGAACGGAACGAGATAATACGATAACCGAGAGTGAGAAAGAGAGTTGAAAGGAGCTCGGTTACATTAACATATGCGCATGCGCAAGAATGGTATTAGCATTTTTTTGCAAATTCATATTCTACACCCCCTTTCTAACGGTCGAGGTGATAATTTTCGCCAGCACCTAAATCGCGAGTTTCCGGTCCGCGAGAGTCTTGGCTCGCGGTGCAGATCGAATCGCGAGATACGAATCGTACGAGACAAATGATTGTCTCGTTTCTGCAGGAGGAAATCATATACTTACGCGTTTCGAAGCAATTAGACGTTGGTAATTCTCTGTTATTTCTTCTTCTTCTTTTCGCGTTTCGTCTAAAACTACCGTACGCAATAATTTAACGTCGAACAGAGCGAGAAAGAGAGTGGGATTCGCAGCATGGTGGCAAAATAGAGAGAGGGAGAGTGATTAACTTTTAACGATTGTGGGAACGCGAGTTTACATACCTCGGTGATTACGTCTCTGTCCCTGTGTGTCCCGCGAGAGTGCGCCCGGGGTCGGAAAGAAAGATCTCTGCGACTCGCGCGGTTTCTCGCTCCTAGTCATACACTAGTATATCTATATAAGATATACCTATGTACGATTGTGCGAACGTGCGCATGCGCGTGTGTACTAATATATATACAGGTATATCTAGGTTCGTCGCACCCGGTGTATAGATCGCCTACGGTGTTTCAGGGCGAAACTCAGTTGCGGAGAGCGCAATGCTGCCGTTGTATCGGAGCCCGGTCAGCGATGCCCTGGCGTTCCCGGTAGATAATTATCACTAACCATCAGCTATTTGCAAGGAATGGCTGATAATTGCCACGTTGTGTTCAAACCTCACCCGAGCGATAACCCGTCCTAGTATACGCATATAACACATATATACATATATACATATATACTATATATATATACATATATATATAGTATACGTCTTGAGTACCGTATAGATATTCTAGGAGTCTTTCGACCGAGAGCTTTTAGACAAGCTGCGAGAGAGACAAGCTCTCCGGCAGTTAGCGAAGAGGTGAGTCATTTTTTTCTACATATGCCGAGTGTTTCGTTGCACACCCTTGCTAACCGCGATAGCCCGGAGCTTTCTTCCCTCTTTCTTTTTTTGTTTCTTTTTTTTTCTCGTCAATTCTTTGCCTCGCGGTTAATGGCCCATATAGTGTAAATACATAGTCCGATCTACACGGAGGCTTTACGTGTACGGGCACAGATCGGCGGAACACCGATGCGTGTTTTTTTTCTCCCCGCACACACCGTATACCACTGTTTCGCCAAATGAACAGGTCGCAGGTGATAATAATTATTGACTCGAATGTATATACCCGTAAGGCCCTACGTTACTTTTGTATCTCGTCTCGAATCGGCGCCAACGCGAGCGCATCCGCGTGGCTACGTAGCCAGCGACTATTACCCATATCGTACGCTGTTGCTGACGCTGCTTTCAGTAGACGCAGGAAACGATAATCGCGGGTAATACGAATAATGTTCTTTTTTTTTTTAACGAGACAACGCACATACCTATATTTATAAATTACAGTTAAATCGGCGAAACATTAACGCGCGAATGTACCTATACATACATGCTATATGTATGTCATATACTATATACCTATATGATATATTTATATATCATGTAATTATATTTATACGTAGATAACAAAGTTATTTTATATATGGATTTATAACATTTCGTTTTCTCGACAGTGAATTTTATTTAATTAATTGTACAATGAAAACAAGCTTTATTTCGCAAAAATCGACAGAGTTTACTCATAGCACTTTAGCCAGAGTCCAGGTTCGAGGCATGCCGCCATTTCCCGTCGTGTATTTCTAGAAGAAATAAAGTATGGAAAGAAGAAAAAGCAGTTCATCACACGGTGCGGAGGATGCTCGAGGAGAAAAGTAGAAACTGGGTATACACCGTCCCTGCAGCGTCGAGGAATCGATGCGAATATATATATACGTGTTTGTAAGAAAGAAAGAGCGAGAACGGGAGAAAGACGAGGAAGGTAGAAATAAGGTGCAATCAGTTTAATGAATAGTCGCTCGGGCGTAATTATGGTGAGAGCCCGCGAGCGACGTATATATATACACACAGGTACCTACTCTCTAGTTCGCTCACGATGTTTTATATATATACGATACCAAGGGAGCCGGTGAGCCCTGGAAATGAAATGATTCGCGATACTTCGAGTTGCCGAAAGAAGAATTGGCAATTCGATTCGAGGCAGCTGTTAAAAAAATAAGAAATAACAAAAAAAATGTAACGACGAGCAAAGGATGTAGTAAGAAACGAATGTGAGTCACACCAGCCATTTCGTTTATTATATATTTACAGAAGGGAACAAAAAGAAGAATAAAAAATAAATATTTTTGCTGATCTAACGTAGTAAGTGGGGTGTGCCGGGTTCACGTCTGTTCTTATGAGCGAAACTGAAAGCGGAGAACTTGGGATCCGCGCGTGGTCGTATGCATGCGTACCTACGTATTGGATGGCAATCGAATAAAGTAAATTGAGAACCTCCCCCTCCCGCACTCGATCACCCCCTCGCCACGTCGGGGCGCTGGCTAGTGACCCGCGAAATTCCCCGTGTGATTGCTGGCTTGAATAGAACCCCTTCTCCCCCTGCCGACACACACGTCGCTCACGTTCGCCTCTGGTCCTGAATCGAGTCCATAATCGAGAGAGCCATTAGAAATGAGAAAGAGAACCAGGCGTGATCGCTCCGGAGCTTTCTTATGTATATGGGTATCCTATATAGGTATATGAATAAGAACGGGCGAGATTTAAGAATGCCAGAGTTTTTTTGAGAATGTGACGAGAAGTCAAAGTTCTCGTCGAAGAAATTGTCGAATCGATATATCATGGAATTTATCGTTGTTCTCGGTTTGTCCCAATCGATCGGTCGACTGTTGAAAAAACTAAATTTCCCTTTGTATACCTTCTGTCCGGCAAATTATAACAATACGAAATTAAAAATGTGATATTCGACTTGTACGGAAAATTTGCGATTCGGAAACTTCGGAATTGCAATCGTCTTTTTGCGCAATAAAAAAGTTTCGATCCCCTTAAAGTGTGGATGATCCAAAGTCGTGATCCACTTCCAAGACAGCTCGAAGCTAAGAAAAATTCCTTTTTCCAAACAAAAAAAATGTCATTGGTGAATCGCACAATCAGAAATTTCCCTTACAACACGAATACCTATCACATTTTAAACCTCCGTTCGTTGCAATTCGCTCCTTAAAAAGCGGATAAACACGTAAACTCACATCGATCAATTTTTCGTCGAGAAAACCCGTTTATTAATTAATCCGTATTAAACAAACAAAATAGTAATTTAATTAACGATAATGAACTGAGATTTACCTTAATTGCGAATAAAACCCCCATCGTGAATTTCGTTCGATCGTAATGTGACAATTAAATGAAGCAATTATCGAATGAAACTATAATAATTGAACAACGACCATAAATAAATAAAAGTAATCCATTACTTCAACCCCCGATTAATCAATGCGCTGTGAAATTCGCGATATCCAACCATATATCCTCGGTCCAAGCGTATCCTCGGTTTCCGGGATAAGCTCGTCGACAATTTTCCTCCTGGCCTCCGTCTCGAGTACTCATCTCTCCCCTCCCTCCACCCTTTCACCACATATGTATACTATACAAACGATATCTACCATAGTATGAATATCACGGGAAGGCTCAAAGATATTTAACCACGGCAACTCGAGAGAGTCGTGCAATTGAAATCTCGAATTGCAGGTCGAGTCGCGGAATAGAAAAGGAGTAAGAAAAATATGAAGAAAAAAAGGAACAAAGAATCACGTCGAGGCAGCGAGAGAACGTTACGATTCCCCGCTCGGCGTTTTGTTGTTCCTGTGGGACTGTTACATACATATATATACATACACTCACCGTTGCATGTGATGCCAAGTCTCTCGATCGCGGGACTTACCGGTAGTAAATAAAAAGCATTGCTTTCCGCAGTCGTACGCCGGAGTGTAACTGAGTTAATAACTGCGTATCATCCGGCTGCGAGGGGGCAATACTCGTACACACTACCATGTTCCATAAAACTATATATACAGGTATAAATATATAGCCATCTCGGGTTTGATAGACATACAGATATACGAGCGAAGTGAGAATTTCTACGATTCGAGATCTCGTTGTGAGATGCGCCCCGGTAGATCGAGAATCTCTAATGTGGGCCAGCCACGCGAACCTATCATAACCTGGGCCAACGGACGCGGGGCCTAATCACATGTTTGCCCAGCTAACTCAACGTCCGTCTCTTTCTCTTCCTTCACCACGTTACGATGCATATATACGTTATTCTCTCTCCGGGGTTCTCGCGCAATTTGCATTTATACCATTTCTCGTTCGTACTCCCACCTACCTCTCCTTCTCCGTCTTCAACCCCTAGCGACTACCGTCAGCGATGGACAGAAGCTCTCTATTCCCCTAATTTTTCGTCTTTTTTGTCGTTGCTATTCCTCATTTTTTATCTTAGTTTATGAGACCGCGTATAGAAAAAAAGAGCAACGACGTTGAAAAAAAATAATAATTCTACTGGAGACGGGACGATACGTAACACGTGGTAAAAGAAGTACCAGGATACGAGCCAGACACGGTGCGGTCATTTTTTAGCCATAAAACGCTTATCCGATTGTCGATCCTCCCGTACTCGAGATATGTATACGGGTTGCGCGTATATACCACGATAACGTAGCGTAATACGAGGTTTTGAAAAGAAAAAAAACGTCGACAAAAAAAAATATTTTTAAAAAGTTTCGAGTTTGTCTCAATCTCCTACGAAAGTTGCCCAATCGTACCTACGGTAGAATTCGTCGAAAATTTCAGCATCGCGTACTCATCATATGGTATTTCCGATATCGATCGTGAATTCGTTAATATGTTTCACCTAATTGCCCGATAAACATTAAACGATCGTTCGGAGACGCGGTCACTTTTTTTTGTTCGTATTACTCAAATGGTATTTGCATGTACGGTTTTTAGCATCGAGCGCGCAATGGGTGAGAATCGAGCGAAACCGGAAGGAACGAAGAGAAAACATGTTCGAGAGATTAACGTTTCGTATATAACGATCGAGAAGTTAAATTACCTCGGATAAACCTCCCGCCGCCCTGAGAGCGTGTGCGCGAGCAACTGCAAAGGGTCGAAAAGAAAGATAAGTCTTCGCGACGACGCGAGTCTCGTGTACGCATGACTCTTGTTGTACTCCGAGTCCTTCGGGCAAGGATCGAGGCCGATTTTATAAGGAACGTATCGGGTATATTTGTATAAAACGTCCTCTTTTATCTCTCTCCCTCTCTCTCTCTCTCTCTCTCTCTCTCTCTCTCTCTGCTTTCCTTCTGCTCCTTCGCACCTTTTCTCGATCTTCCTCGTTATGCGCGCGCGCGCTGCAGCTCCTCGCATGTGCTCCCCCTCCCAACGACCCTCTTCTTTCCAGCGCCACCTTCCGACAATATTGTAAACAAAATGGTATCACTATTTCATTGGCAACCCGACACCCCTCGGACCCGAACCCACACACATCGTTGGCTTCGAGAGAATCGGGGAATTCCTCCCACCTCGTCTTCGCGAACCGAACTCATCCGTGCCTTTCGCTTTTTCTCATACTTCCATCGTCCTTGTTTTTTCTCTTTGGTCGCGTTTGTTTCAAGATTTCTCCGATCATAATATATTTCTAATGGGTTTTTTTATTTTTACCGTTTTCTTTGTTAGCGAGCGAAAAATTATAGAAAATTATAATGTCCTTATTACGATGTAGATTAATTATTTCTTGCATCATGGTCGACCGAAGGGTCACGGGTCTTTGAGCACGAGCGAGTTTTCGATTTCTAGTTCCTTCGTTCAAATAACGATTCGGTGTTCCTCGTGATGATTTTAGATTTCCTGGTTCGCCTTTGCATCTCTCCCGGTTCGTCGGTGATCGGTGAAAGAAGCACGCTATTTCTTGCACGGTAAGATAATCGATGAACGTGCAATTAAACCATCGATAATCGATTCCTGTACTTTCTTCATCGTCCGATGACGCAAACTGGACGTGAACGAGAGAGGCGCATATTTCGAGAATCTCTCGGGCCTCGATCGTATCTTGACGATGGCGTCGATGCGAGAGAGCGCGAGAGGCAATGAAAAACGCACGCGCTTGCGAGAGGAACACACCGTATATGCCCCGAATAGGTGGTCCATCCGATCCTTTTTCTCCTTGCCTTTCGCGAATTTATTCTCACACATCGGACATTCGCGCGCGCGATGCGGCAGAGGGTCTTGTCGTTCTCGTGTTATTTAAATTTAACAGCACGACTCTCGTTCTCCATACATCCAGACGCAAACCGCTCGTTTCTCTCGTTCCGTTCCCCTGACGGAGTCCACGAAAACCTGACTTATTAGCTCGAAGCCTGTAATTTCGTGGGGTCTCGAACGTTTATTTTCTTCTCCCGTCATTCCCCCCCCCCCCCCCGTCTCTCTCTCTCTCCCTCATATCTTCCTCATATTCACAAATTTACAAAGTACTTCGAACGTACGAAAAGAACAAAAAAATTGCTCGAAATACTCGTTTCGATATCACAATTGCAATATCTTCCAAATTAGTATTCATCAATTATCGCGTTTCACGATTTTTTTACCAACGCCCAAGCGTCGAGCGATAAAATCTTGACTCATTAAAAATCCTCGACACCATCGATAACGATCTCATTATCATTTCTATTGCAATCTCGTGGAGAGTTAATTCGAATATCTATATATGTATAATTCTATATGCAGACACACAGATATATGCATACGAGAATATCCAGAAACCGAAAACGTTTGTCCGAGAGATCCGACCGCTCGACCAGACCGGCCACACTGGGATCTCTACGATCGAAGGCACGAAACATTTGTCAGGAACTTTAGGGTCCGCTAAGGCCCGCATTGTTTTCCTTCTCTCCCATTCCGACTAGAAAGCACGGTTTAACTGGTGTTTTACACGCCTGGTTCCTGGAATCCGGGTCTCTCTCTCTCTCTCTCTCTCTTTCTCTCTCTCTCTCTCTCTTTCAAGAACTTGTGGGCACAGTCCCCCGGGGCCTTACATAGCATCCGAGCTGTATCGCCAGGTAGGCATACACGTGCGCGTTTATTCTACGTGTATATCATAGCGTATATACATGATATATCTATATGTGGACACGTACACATGTATATATATATATGAGAGAGAGAAAGAGACCCTTCTGGATCTCACCAACTCCTCTCGTTTCTCTTTTCTCTCCCTCTCTCTCTCTCTCTCTCTCTCTCTCTCTCTCCATCTCCACACGTTCGTATAGAGACCCCTAAGGCTCTCTAATCCTCTCTCTTTCGCTTTTCCAACACACGCACGGACCCACGTACACACATGGCTCTCCGCCCATTTCGCCTGTCAGGCCCAATTTGTTGGGGCCCCTTGGACGTTGTGTGCTCTGTTACAGTTTATGGCCATCATTACCCCGATCTTTCGAGTGGGAATTAAACGATTTGTTCGCGAAGCCAGCCCAAAGCGACTAGAAGATTCACGTATATGTATATAGGAACTTATATCGTCGAGCGAAAAAGACGAATTTATTCCATCTATTCCGTTATCGAGTCTACATCCCTATTTAATATCTCGCCTATAATCCGAGATTTATTTCTCATTCCTCGACAAGAGAATCGCTTGTTTTTTGGCGTATTCCGTAATGTACTTTTATCATTTTTATTCATTTTACAAACAAAACGTTTAATCAAGAAATATATGTCCGTGATCCTTTATGTCCACGATCCATATACACGTATACCGAGGATATATCGATATATGTATATATGTACGCAAGTCGCCGGCTTGACTTCCTATCATAGAACTGTGGCGACGAAACCGAACAACGAGGATTGACTGCGCGCGCGCACATAACTGTATTGCCCCCCCCCCTCTCTTGCCGCCCCCCCCCACTCTCTGTCACTATTTCTCAGTCGGTCGCCGCTATCGGTTCGTGATGGATATTCCGGGTGCGCGCTAGAGGTGTGCGGGACCCCGGGAGTGTGGATTGTGTGCAGAATGAACGCAAACTGGGAGGGTAATTTGCAACACCGGCAATTTACATAATTAGCAGTTCCGAACTCGCGGCCCTCTCGCCAGAATCTCTCCCTTCTCTCCTCTCGTCGTGCACAAATACACACACACAGCGTCCTCGGTCTTATGCCTCGCCGGCCACAAGACACGCCGTTCGACGGCCCTTGGGCTTTGCGAAAATGATTATTTTTTTCTCGCCTCGTTTCGTTTCTCGACACAGTAACGCGAATGTTTCTACAATAATTCCGAGAGCTTCAATATTTTCCATTGACGCGATGTTTTCGTCGTCGAAGGGAAATTCTCGGATTTTCGAGATTATGTCTAGTCGCGGGTTGGCAGCAACGACGAGTCGATCGATCGATTTATGTAATTGTCTAACGCAAACTGAAAGGACGATGGTGGTAAATAAAATTATCAATAGTTCTCAATATTAATGTTCTCTATTCTTTACATAAATCGCGGTAAATTATTCTTCGTAAGTGGAGAAAACTGTAAAATACAGGCTCGAGGTACGCAACGTTTATTAAATACGTGGGAACAATTTTATCACTTCCGAATGTCCAATTATATTTGATGTTTTGTATTTAATTGTGATCGAACCAAAAAATAGGATGAATATGAAGATTTATTTGCAACTATTTATTTATATATTTAATTAAGCGTACCATATATTAATTTGTATTCGTGCGCGTATTAATAGGATAGCGAATGCATCTCCTGGTCGTCGCGATCAATTTCTTCGCGCCAGTCGCAAAATTGTAATCGTCGAAAAACTTTAACAGGAACAAATCGAACTAATAATTTGATAAAATTATGAGCAATGTACTCGTACATTTGAAAAATCGACTTTGGTTGCAACGAGCGTAATCATCGTGAACGACATGCATGATAAACCTTTGGCAACAAAAAATATTACGGCTTCAAAAACAGAAACACGGAATTATTAACTTTTACGTACAATCGTAAATAATCCTTGTACTTTTCTTATAGTTTGCGCACTTTTTTCGACTCCTCCGAACGACGATTCTATTGGCGAATTACATTATTTTCAAAACATTGTAATGAAAAATAAATGTATTTTCTAAATAAAATTTCGGAATAAGCAGAATCGAAGTCTAGCGACGGCAACGGTTCCCCGTCGGACTGCAGCACGGTTTAAATATGAAAATCTCATTCTTCGGATTGTCGCTGCAATCGGGCTCGTCTTTGTTCCTTGTTTTTCAATTTTACTTCATTCAACCACCCGTCGAATTTATTTCCACTTTTCACGATTCCGCGCAGTAAGCTTTTTTCAGGGATGAAATAATATACGCACGGACACAATTATCGTTGGATTGGGATTGATATAATTTATTTCACTATATCGTTTTGAAACACGAACTTATAATATCTCTTTCGGATATTCTCGCCGGTACAATTCTATGCCTCGTACTTTTCAAGATTTTTAAAATCACATTTTCGTATTTACACGCCTATTTACAGATGTAAAACATAACGAGAGCGATTATCGTTGCTCGGTATCCGTTGCGAAACGATCTCCTTCGTATAATATTACCGATCGATTTATCTTTCGAGGGAGAGAGAATGCATCGCACCGGATCCGTTTTTTCAATCTTTACTTTTCTTATATTTTCTTGATTTTGTGTTGTCGTCGTGTGTGCTTTTCGTTACACCTTCGCGATTATCACGACAGCTCCCACGCTGTATGTTCATATACATATATAATAATAATTTAAATTGTACATCTCGGTACAACGATCGTTAAAAGGAATACTGCTCGTCGTAGACACACAAAACAACGACTTAATTCTTAAATACATAATCGTAAATATATGTTTTTTGCTTATTTATTTATTTATTTATTTATTTATTACACTGGGTTTTCTTTTCGTCTTTTAAAGGTATCAAGTTTGGCACTCGTTGCTTTCGCTCTCCTCGAGCGTTTCGTCAACGTTCGGACACACGTATTTGCAATATTTTTAATTCTTCCGTTTTCTTATTCTCAGTCGTTTGTTTCATTCGCACATCTTATTCTCGAGAAACGTCGTATATTTATGTACATTTTTCTTTTTCGAAGAAAAAGAAGGAAAAAACAAACGCGATATATTTCATTTCGCGCATGCACGTTGCGAATAAGCGAGATCGCCTTCTCTCTCGTTTTTCTTTCTCTCTTATGGTTAGTCTCTCTCTCTATCTCGGGTAATTATTTACACAGGTTTTTTTCCTCGTCCTACCTCGGTCGCGTGTACGCATTTCTATTTAATCTCGTACACTCCACGTTTTTATGGCGAAATTACATTATGGCAAGAAGAACGCACCACCGTGAAACTTGCGCGTTACGTTTTCTTTTTTCCTCGTCGCGCACTGCTCGCATCGCGTCGACTATCGCGCGCGCAAGATTCTCCCTCGTGGATGAATTTGTTTCGTCGTCTTTGATTCGTGGAGATTCGTTCACGAACGAGAACGAGCTCGATTCACTAGAAACTTTCGTCGCAAAGTTCGATAATATACCCGGGCGCTGTGCCGGGAAGTTTTTCTCATATTCGCGAACGCGGATGAAATAAGGAAAAAAGTGAAAAGCGCAGTCTTATACTTCGGACGATGGTATTCTCGTCATCCCCTTCTCGCTTCCTCGAGCCTCGCGTTCCCTCCGACTCGGGCGCGCTTCTTCCACTTCCGGCGGAACTTTACGCACGGCCATTTAGTCCGTCGCGTCGCTATTCTCCGTCCATCCCTCGTGCACAATAGCTCCATTAACCACGAACTTCCGATGGCGAAGAGTATTTTTCCGTGTCACGTTCGAACCCCGCGATCTCTCGTGCGACGCGAAAGATCCCTCGACTAAAATTTCTTCGTTTCCTTCCTATCTCGAAAACGAATGAATCTCGTTGCGTTTCAATATTCAAAATTTTCGAAAGCGAACCATTCGCTATTTTTCTCGATAACGAATAACGAACGAAAAATAATCGTTCTCTCGATACCTTAATCTCGTTTCCTGACACGATCGCCGATTTCTTTATCGCAATAACAACGTGTCGAATGTGGCAAGGAAGAAAACAAAAATTAAAGGTCATTATACGTGAAAAAGAAAATGATTTTAGTTTGAATGATTTTAGTTTGAAATTTGCTTCGAGAATCTTTCGCGAAGACCGCACGCGCCGTAGTTATTTATATCGCGCGATCGTGAGGAACGTTTATAACGAACGTGCCGCGACGATCGATGCATATAATGGCCGACGGACATTATGACAGGACGGGCGTTATTCCACAGTACGCTCTTAGCCTTTGAACATCGCTGATGATCTCGAGCGCGCCTCAATCGAGGCACGTGACGTCTACCAGCTACGCCTCGGAACCGCTAGAGCACTCTTCCGCCTCGGGATCGATGTGCTCACCCGCGTCGTCCTCCTCGTCGTCCTCGTGATGATAATCCCCGGTCTCCTGTTGCCATTTGCTAACGTGATGAGTATTTTTGTTATTGTTGCCGTTACTGTTGCCGTTGCCGCCGGATTGTTGTTGCGCCTTTGCCTCCTCCTCCTGCTGCATTCTCTTGTGCTTCGTTCGACGATTTTGAAACCAAACTTTCACCTGTAACACACGAGAGAACAATTTTTCTCTTTAGAAAGAAATATAAAAACAACGTCTTGTTTTTGTAAATTCAAGACTTTGGGAAAATTAATTTGAATCAATACGAGTGAAATTTATTAAATTAGGCGATAAATACTTGCGAATATTTATTTGAAATTTCGGTAACGACGGAATCGCCGGGAATTTTGCGCAACCGGGACGAAAGACGGATCTCACCATTATTTCGATAAGGTAACTCTAAGAACAACCGGAAAACGAGAAATCGTGCTCGGGGAAACTCGCACCCCTCGGCAATCGATCCTTCCTCCATTTCCTCGCGAACGGACCAATCCGCGGTAACACGAGATCCGTATACCTATATATAGTATATATATACATATGGGGGGGGGGGGGGGGTAGAGAAAGAGGATCGGGGTTTGCCCGGATGCTCCGAGTCGATCAGCGGCATCGGGGGTCGGGGCAAATTAAGTGGCAACTAGTCAGTCGGTTCCCCTTTTCTACGACCCCTTGTGGATTATACAGCCACTACGAGCTCACCCCTGCGAGCTAAGCGAAGTATCCGTTTACAATGGCCCAACGCGTTTCATCCCCCCCCCCCTCACCAGCCCGCAGCGGCGTCAAAGAGCCAGCGAGAACATCCCTACTATACGTATAAACTCGACATGCTTATACAGCGAAGAATAAGAGGAAGGGTATACACTTCCTTTTGCCATTCCTCTCTCTCTCTCTCTCTCTCTCTCTCTCTCTCTCTCTTTCTCTCTTTCTCTCTATCTCGTCGTCGCTGAATTCTACGCGATCCATTGTTCGCGTGAATTGACTCCGCGAAGACTCAAAGTTCATCCAATTTTCACGAACGAATGGAATAATATTCTGTTACCGTTGTCTGATAGAAACGGAAATTATGCGCATAAAAATTGAGATTTATGATTATATTTGTAATAATAGTTTAAGTACAAGTTTTTCTAAGATTTTAAAAAATTCTATAATGGCCGATTTTGTATTTTTTACGATTCACGGTATGTAGATGTGGAGGGGGTTTGTTGTATACGTTCTAGGGGTCGTTCGTATCACGGTAACGAAAGAGCCAGTCGGCGAACCATTTTGAAATTATCGACGCGTAAAATCCTCATTGTCCCTGAGCCCTCTTTCACGGCGGATCGTTCGGAACGAGCGAGAAAGTCAACGGGGTAGAAAGGATGGGGAACAAAAAGAAGCACGTATAGGTCCGTGCAGCGTGACGTTGGGGAAAAGTACACGAGGAGAGAGGGTTGAAACGAAGCGAGCGGGATGTTTGTCTAACTGCTGTTGTTGACGCACCTACGTGGTTTTGACAAGCCCCGGATTAGTATCCATCTCGCTACACGTAGGGTGACGATTAATACAAACCGATGTCGACGTATGCGTGCGACGATACATCTGTGGATATTATTGTACGACCGAATACGAACGACGTTACGTTGTATTCGTGCGTAAACGTATTTATATTCTCGGGCGGTCCCGAACGCGTTTTTTTTGTCGCCGGGTTCTTTTTATACGGTGTGAAAGAGAGAATGGTAAAAAAGATGCTGAGCTGTTATGCGCGGCGTGACCAGATATCAATCAATATCTCGAGGATGGTAAATTTAACAGTTCTTTTTTATGGACTACGCAGTCTCCATTGTAATACAGGCTTTAGCTTTCTATCTGTGGAAATCTCATACGATTTTAACAATCGTCGTATGCACTGTTTTTTTTTGCTTTTCTTCTTTTTAACAGCGAACAATGCCCAGAGGACAACGATACGATTCGATAATAAAAACCATTAAAAATTATATTCCCGATGAAATAATTAAGATTAGTTTATATTAAATTGGTAACGCTTCCGCCCCGCAAATTTTTTTTTAATAAATCTTCGATTTTGTCCAAAGAGTATTCTCGTTTTTGTCTAATAGACGAGCATACGCGTTCGTGTATTAAAACACACAAATACTTTTTGGCCAACTCGATGAATCGGTTAAGCTTTAAATTATTTCCGTCGAGCTTAGAATCAAAGTTTATCCAGAATTTAATACAATGTGTGACAGGGCTAATATTTTCCTTTCTTTTTTTTTTTCAAAATAATTTCGAACGATTTCCTTCTTAAATTGTGCCAAAATGTTGGTCCAAACTCATTCCCTCGTAGTTTCATCCCCTCTCATCAACGAATGGGCGAAAACGTTGTAGGCACTTATCGGACGATTAAGAGGGTAAATATATAACTACCCCCCTGGTGTACGCTTGCCCAACTACGAATGAACCCTCTCTCGGACTATATAGGCCACTTTCCTCACCCTCTCGCTCCACCCTTTCCACTATAGTATTATGTATCACCGCGTAACCGGTGAACAAGCATCCTACTACCCCCACTTTTTTCCTACCACCATATACATATACACATAGATATATCAAATCTACTACCCCCCCCCACACACACGCACACACACACACACACAAAGACAGGTTTGTCGGGTGCTTCGGGGGCTCTCGAGCCTGGTAATCGAGTTACCCCCATTTCATAATCACCCTTTCGGATCGAGGGGTTGCCATGACTACGACCCCTACGGTCGACGGAGCTTTCCGATTGGTCGGGATGGTCCTCGCAACCCCTGGAGGCTGTACGCAGTTGCGCGCCACCCCTGCGACGATTCTCGTTCCCGGGAATGGCGAGAACACGAGCCACGGGGATGACAAGCGTTGCGAAAGGGGGTAGTATCATAAAACAACCCCTACTGAAAATCTACCCGACCCTCCTACTTCTCTCGAGATTTCTGAATTCATTGCAAGTGACGATGATTCGACGATTTGCAACGTACGAAATTCGCTTCTCATCTCTTGTAAAACTCACTATCTACGTGGCTTATTATCAAAATATTAAACGATGAAACTGGGGACGTGAATTTACCAAAAGAACAAAAATCAATGACTAATGAAAAAAAAAAAAAAAAAAAAAAAAAAAAAAAAAAATCCCTTTAACCTTTTTTTCATGAAAGATTTATTTCGGTAAAATAACAAAAATCCTAATAAACGAATCTACAGATTTCATACGTCCTTCAAGATAAACTTATATTTATCGAACACACACGGGATATCAAATTCCAATAGACAAGCTCTACTGATTGGCAACAGAGCCCAGATGCTTGAGTACAAGACAAGAAGAATGAAGCACCGGAAAATAGACGAAAACAAACATCGAGGAGAGAGAGAGAGCGAGAGCGAGAGAGAGAGAGAGAGAGAGAGAGAGAGAGAGAGAGAGAGAGAGAGAAATGGACAAGAGCCGCGTCGGGCGTAGGGAGTCTCGGCATATACGAGCGGCGTAAGGTCGGCTCTCGCGTAATTGAAGGCGCTTCTGGTAACGCGCATAAGTGACAGGCAAACACCTTATACGTAAACACGAGTGTGACAGTCGTACACGTTTGTAAGCTACTTTTCTGTCGTTCGGTCGCGTAACTGGGCTTCACATACATTTACGTATATAGTAAACTACACACACACACACACACACACACACACACACACACAAATATATACATACACTTACTCACGAAAATATATATATTTGTGTATATGCGTGCATCGAGTACCGGTGTAGAAACACAACCGCGAGAGCCGCGATTATCTGCAATCGAGATCGAAAAAACGACTGTTGACTCTCGTTAGTGGCATATATACGCACACTATATATGTTGTTGGATAACTCGTCGTGCGGATACACGTACAAGCCCCGTGGAATCAAAGAATCGTGTGCCGATAAACCGGGCGGCTAATTAAATGTATATACGTACGCAAAGTGCACTCGGGTGAGTTTCGTGGCGTGTGTATTTTCGGTGAGTTAATTAATAATTTCGAGCATATATAATGTCGCGAGTGCGTGTCTGTGTGTGTGACCGGTTGAGAAATGCATATAAAGCGTACATATATATGACGTAAAAGATAGCAGAGCGATAACAGACTCGCACACGTGGTGTGTTGGCTATGCGGGCATGGGGTGCTTGAGCATACTGGAAACATCGATAAACGGGAGAATCAATTAATCCGGATCGTTAATTAATATTGTAATTACAGAAGAGAGCGCGAGAAAGACGTACTGAAATTTAAACGGGCTTACGTGTGTGTATATATACATATATATATGTGTGAAATTTCTGAGAAGAAGCACTCGCCATTCATTTTCGCCAAGACTTCACTCCGTCCTCTGTTTAATATAATTACGTTTATGCGCCGCCACCCGCCACTCTCGATTGGCTTAACCAAAGTTCCTTTACTCATCGTATACCCCGCCTCACTTTCCCTTATTGGGAAATTGGATATTCCCTAATGGAAATTAATATCGCCCGAAGTAAAACAAATATCTCTTGTTCATTGTGTATGTCTCTCTCTCTCTCTCTCTCTCTCTCTCTCTCGCTCTCTCTCTCTTTTGTCTCTCAGTCCCTCTCTCCCTCGGTCGGTGCTTTATTATATACAGACACTTTGTCACTTGGAAAGCTTGAAGAAAAGAAAGAAAAAAAAACATAAAGTTTAACGAAAATACGAATGTCGGAGGTTCGAGATCAATCGTACATCGAATGTATCGAACGAGAGCGAGGTTTTTTTATGCTTTTTTCCACCCCTCCTTCGAATAACACATGGTCCGGCTGGTAGATTCGCCGCTTAATCCCCTCGAGGCTCGGCTGTCGCGCTCGAAACATTATTTTTAATCCCCCGTCGATAGTCCTCGCCCTCGCCCTCTCTCTCTCTCTCTCTCTCTCTCTCTCTCTCTCTCTCCCTATCGTCCTTGTCGCTAAATAAACCATGCGATATTATTTTTCGATCCTCGGAGCGGTAATAACGCGCGACATGTCCCGTCAATTCGATCGTACTTTCTCGTTCGCATGAGGAGACGCATTCGATATATAATATCGCGATAGAGATGTAATATAGGACGCTCGGTCAGGTTGGCTGAATATTCGCAGGGTTGATTTAGACACTCGACCATGTTTTTTTTAGTAGAGTAGGTAAGCGAACGATCGAACGATACAGGAAAATTTTTCTAAGAAATGACAATTTTCCAAATCTTCGACACGTAGCAAACCAATTTTTCAAATTTTTATAAAAATTACAAACAAAACAAATGTTCTGACATCGACATTCTACCAAATTCTACCGTAATTTCTGTCTTGACAAAATTCAATTTAGTAAATTCGAACATTATGCAATAAATTTCTGACGAATTTACCAGAATATTAGAAATAATTTTCAATTAAAACGCGAACACGGTTTTTGCCGAGTGAATTTTGTGTCGCAACTTCTCGCTCGATTTTCGGTCCTCGACTAGTGACATCCTGCCGTCAGATTCGTGCGAACCAATGCATGTCCAGAGGTTTTCACCCCCGTATCGTACGTAAAGTCGGCATTTACCGTCGTTGTGTATACAAAAGGGCCGGAACTCGCACGGATTTAACGATGTGTTGCGCACGATTCGCGACACCGCGCTATCGGTGGGCTTCTCTTAGGCGCTAGCGCGGTCTCGCGTTCGCGCGGCGCGAGATTCTCTCGCTGCTGCTACCGCAACGAGCAGCGGCTCTCGCGAAGCGTCCCCCGGAGCTTTGCGCGCACACACGCGGGACACACATTATGCATCGGGGCAAGCCGTGACAGTGACGGGCGTAGATCGTGACGAGAAAAGCAACGGCGGTGTGTCTCCCGGTCCTCTAATGCGTATACATATATATAAATATGGGGGGGGGGGGGGGGTATATGTGTTTGTGGGCGCGCGCTATGTACCAAATATAATTTACTATACGGCTTCAGGCTTTCTTAGCTGAGAATTGTGTTCTAAAGTAAACAAAAAAAAATTAATAATTTAAAGGGAAATCATTTGCGAGGTAAAATATAAAAATAATCATCGTTTTTCATCCAGACACGAATCCGGACTTGATTAAAAATAAAATTGTTGTCAATATTGTCAAATTAAATAATAATTGTCTGCCCATTAAAATTTGCTTGAAATATTCGGTATTAATTTCAATGTGAATTGATGAAAAAACAAAACAGTTATAGCTCGATAATTAAAACAATAATTAATGACGATTAAATAATAAATTATTATTATTATTATCGAATGAATGTTTGCGAATGAAATCGTCGATAATTCGAATTCGATAAATCTGTCGTATCGAATGAAAGATGTACAGGTATGGATTAGTTGAAAATCGAATCGATACAGGAAGAAAACTATCGGCTTGATTCGGGCAGATGGAAGACAGAAACGCGCAGCGCAAACTATCGCCACTATACTTTATTCTCAGTCCCGGTACGACGCATCTCATTATGCATAGAGAATCGTACGCAGCCTGCATAATATGCAAACTTCTCCATTACCGTCGGCGCTGGCAACGTAATGGGCCGTTCCGCGCGCGCGCGTCGAGCACGCACACTCGCGAAGCTATCCGAGCATTCGCGATTGCCTTCACTGGACGGATCATACAGTGAGTGTGAGAGAGAGAGAGAGAGAGAGAGAGAGAGAGAGAGAGAGAGAGAGAGAGAGAGAGAGAGAGAGACAGAGGCAAACAGATAGAGAGAGAAAGCGCGATATCGCTCGAGGATATCGGAGAAGGATACTTAATTTCTTGATTTTCTTGTGTAAAATATACCTCGGAGCCCGTTAGCACCAGGTACAATTTTCCGTATATTCCAGCTTCGAAATAACATAGTAGACACGCGTAAATAGATAAAAATTCACTGGAATCCTGGATCTTTTTTTCTTTCATTTATCTCGAACCAGGCGAAGAAACGGTCGATAACGCATAATGAATTAAAAGTCAATTTAAACCGTACTGAACGCACACGCGATTATGCAAATTGGCGATACATAGTTTACTAGCTAATATAGGAGATAATCAAGTCTGAAAAATGGAGAATGATAGATAACCGCGCGCGGAGATGATTGATCCCGCGAGAGAAAGTTCTTCACCGCTTGGTAAATTTGATTTAATCGAAGAAATTCTATTTGTTATTAATATTATGTTGTTGTCATTTTTCTTTTCGTTTTAATTAATTCATTCGAGTTCTCGAGAGATCGCGAACCGTCATCGTTATATTTATCACCTTCATAGGCAAATTTTTTTAGAACCTCCAATACGTGATATTTCAAAATACAATACAAAATATAACATCTATTATTATTATTATTATTATTATTATTGAAAATAATATTTAGAAATTCAATGTACAAAAAGAATGTTTTAGTTCTTTTTACATTTGCTCACCAATGATTTCTCAAAGGTGGAACAAAATTCTAGATTTTCTTAATCCATTCAACACCTACGTGTACCTTTTTTCACCGAGTACAATAAAACATAAATTTTCGAGGAATAGAGGACAGATTGCGTAATTCGCCTAGTTGATTAAACTCGTCGCCGAACTAGAGCCCTCGATTCGTTACATTAAAGTCGCTCGTTTGGAAATCAAGGAAGAAAGAGAAAGAAAGAAAGAGAGAGAGAGAGAGAGTGAGAGAGAGAGAATAAAAAACGCTTCTCTTTTAACGCTCGCAAAAGTGGTCGAGCAATTTGTGTCCGTCGGTTTCTATTGTCCCGCGTGTATCCTCTCCGCATCGGCGAAACGCCGGGAGGACGAGCAAAGAGAGAGAGAGAGAGAGCGACAGAACACGCGCGAAAAGACGCGCATTTTTACCAAAGTGTTTCTGACCGTGCGGACGCACTTCGTACGCCGCCGGTCAACGAAACAGCAACGTTCCTCGCGATAAGAAGCGATTAAGCCGCTGATTTACACCGCGAGCTCGCTTCAACCGTTGTCGTTGTTCCGTCGCGCGCCTGAGACGCTCCTCGCACGAAACTCATCGCGACAAGTTGAACACGAAAACGCGTTTGTGCACGTGCGCACCAACGACGAGTGACCGCTCTCTCGCCCGTATATACGTTTTAAGCTCTTGTATACGAGAATCGTGCCCGTTGATACTTTGTCAGCAAACCGCGAAGAAAACATTTTCCGCGTAAGCTCGCGAACACCTGCGGACTCTCTACTCGTTATAACGTACGATGTATAACGCGTTTATTATCGCAGGGCCTGGACGGAGACGCCTTCGAGACGAAACGCGGAACACTCGCGACCACTGATTTAAAGCAGTTCCGCTGGTTCCCCGAAGTCATAGACGTATCAGCGACTAACGTTTCTAAAAAAAAGAATAAAAAAAGTTTTTCTTCTTTGAGTTTTCATAAAATTGAAGAAAAATTGCCCTGTCGTTAGTGAAAATTGGATAAAATGTATTTAAACAATATTTCGCCTGGGTAGAATATCGTTCTTTTTGAATTTTCGTTTTTTCATTGATTTTTCGTTCCGAAGAGAGTAGAGTTATAAATACTTATCGATGAAAATATGAGAAGGAGCTAATCGAACTTGATCGAACCCGTTAAAAATGGTAATAAGGCGTTACGCGCAAATATACGTCGACGATAAAACGCGAACGGAAATGGAAGAGCGGGACGCCGATTCGTCGGAGTGACTCGGTAGCGCAGAAATGGACTCTCTCGTCGAGAGGGCGATCCATTGTCCAGCACCTGTTCACCTCACCTCCTCGGTAATACCATTCAGGCATTATCTTTCAATTTGCGTCTTTTGTTCGTTAAGTGGCCGATTCCGCCGCTTTGATTACGTAACGCAATTACCCTTAGAACTCGCCGGTCTACCTGCTTAACTGCTAATTACCGTCTCCACGGTAAGAGAGAGAGACATAGAGAGACATAGAGAGAGATAGAGAGAGATAGAGAGAGATAGAGAGAGAGAGAGAGAGAGAGAGAGAGAGAGAGAGAGAGAGAGGCAAACATAATGTTACGATCTATCGTAGACGCGTGCACCTCGCGAACTTTAACACTCGCCGGAAAACCACGAGATCGTGTCTCGTCCCACTTTTGATCGTGACACAAGCAGTGTTCATTGAGAAAAAAAGAACAACAACAATTCGTCATCGAAGAAACCGTGAAAAGACTAGCGGGAAAAAGAAAAAGAAAATAAACGACGAATAATTATTCGATTATAATTGATATTCATTATAAAATAACGTTTTCTTAATAACTGCAAAAAAGTGGTAAATCATTTTCGATTTTTTTTTCTTTTCTTTTTTTCACCAAACAATTATTCATAATTGTCACGAATTAACTACGTGTAAGGTTTTTCTTTTTATTCGAAAGCAGGCCATCCCGTCTTGTAATATAGCCGTATATAGACGTACACGTTTGAAGAGCCACTTCGAAGAAAATGCGTTATTGCACCGCGTTGGAAAAAAAAAGAAAAGAAAAAAATCGAATATTACTCCGAGTTACACGCTCGTGACTTTTTTGACCTTGAGGCGATTAACGATCCTGCATGTGGGTGTGTGTGTGTGCGCGTATAATGATAAATCGGAATATGCCGAGCGATCGATTCACGAAGTAATCAAATAATAATAAACTAATAAGCTCTAATCATCGTTCGCGTAAATACCACGGGTAATATATATACACGCGATTATTATTATATAGACGAGAAGAGGCACATGTACGAGGCCCTTGCATGTCTCGGACGTTTCATTCGCCCGAGCGAGTCAACGAATGAAAAAGAAAAAAGAAAAACAAGAAACGGAAATTATCGTTTCGACGACGAGTTAACTGCGCATGTAAAAGGCGCAGCCCCTAAAGACACGTGTATAATGACAGAAATGTATCTAATGGAAATATGAAAATATAAATGAAAATATTTATTTCTTCTCACCTGTGTCTCGGTGAGGGACAGCGCCTGCGCCAACTGTTTCCTTTCCGCACCGACGACGTAGTGATTCTTCTCGAAAGCGTGCTCCAGCTTCAGCAACTGACTCGGACTGAACGCCGTTCTTATTCTCTTCGGTTTTCTGAAGGGTTGTAGCAAAAAGCCGGGTATATCCGGGCCTGAAAAAATAAAACAGAAAAATCAACGTTAATAACCTACGTTCGATAATTTATACGTATATTTATACGTCGATCGCCCATTTCATATTATTTTAACGAATAAAATACATCGGTTTACCGAGCTTTCCTTTTCTCTCTGGAAAAATCTGTAATACTTGTACGTACTAGAGTTTTATAATAATGTGAAGCAAATAGTATACACGCGTATTACACGTTTTTCTATATAGATATACTTTTATCGCGCGTATGTATGTTTACCTATATATATATTGTTGAAAAGTTTATGTATACGGTCGCGCATAAAGATAAGCTCCCGGTGCTGTTGCAGCCCGGATAAACACCGGTATCGAGCTTAGAGCGTACGAACGGAGAAGACTCGCAGTAATACAAAGTATGGCCGGTGTACGTATATACCTACAGTACCTAATTGAGTATTCTACTTCGTAAAGGCGCCTGTCGATCGTCCCCGATATCGCGCGGCTTCGCGCGGCTTCGCGCGGCTTCGCGCAGCCGGAAGTCGTTCGAGATACTCGCTTCTCGTAATAACGAAAAAGCGTAACGCGATAAATTGCGGCGTATGCACCCGAAACCCTTGGTTTTCTCGTACGAGCTTCACCGGTATTCCGTACATCGTTCCAGCTTTGACGTATCAAGTTTTATAACTCGGCCGATTTTAGTGATCCATAAAAATATTTCACCGATTGAAACAAACGATACGACCGACGAACTGCAGATTTTTCATTGGAATAAACGTATTTAAATTAAACCGGAAGAAATATCGATGAATTGAATGAAGAAAATTGATAAAGATTTTTTTATTAGATTCTCGAGTGAATTTAATTGTATTGGAAATAAATTGTGTAGGTATCGAGCGAAACGGATTCATTTTCAATTAAAAATCGAAAAGTAACGAGGCAATTATCCCACGGACAGGTATTAGCGTGGCTCTAGAGCGCAAACTTTTCTCGCGAGTCGGAATTCACATTGGTCGAGAGACCTTTTCTCGAGCTCGGGAGGGTTGCGTGCTGCAAAATCCTCGTATTAGCGAGATGTTCGAGCGAGAATGAGAGAGGTCTCGGTCTTGGATCCGAGGGATCGGTTCGCGAGACGGAGCCTCGACATTAGCCAAGTCAGTATCTTTCACTCTTCAGGGCTGTGGCGAACGAGGAGCAAAAGTCAGACCTCCCCTCTCGCTTTCTAGACAGCGCCCTCGGGGATAAAACCTCGCGTTATACTGCATGCGCTCCCCATATTATGCCCTTATACGATCCTGTACAACAACCCTAAATACATATACATATATATCGACGTGTCCTTCATTTTCTACTTCGAGGATAAGAGTGAAGCAGGGCAAAAAGTCGAGATCGCAGAAAGGACGAAGGAGAAAGAGAGCGAGAGAGAGAGAGAGAGAGAGAGAGAGAAGGACAGAGAGACATAGATGAGGACGAAAGGCCGGTAATTACGGGAGCCAAGAGGCGCCGGTGCATCGTTCTTTTCCTTGCAGCGTTTATATTTGTATATATCTGCCTCGAGCGACGCGGAATTACTCTGAAATAATACTAAACGTCCCGGTATCAAATTATCCTGTTCTCCTTGCCCGTTATAAATACTCTGCGTAGTATTCTAAATATCTGCGACTATGATACGATCGCTAATATACGAACGGATGAAACCATCCGTGTGTGTAAATGCACACCACTGGAGATCGAGGAAAAGGGGCCAATCGCAATAATCAACTGAATTTCAAAAATTGCAAATTCCAGTTGGTTAGATAACGAACGTACATCCACGTCATAATTCATGTATTCATACGAATGTAAACGACCAAGTACCTACATGAAAGTGGGCGAGTTCTTGACGGCGGAATAGCAAGTGAAAAGATAGGAAAGTAGCTAAATGCGTTCTCTATGAATAAATAATGGCAATTTAATGTCGGCTCTTACAAGTTTACCGAATTTATCGGCCTTACATTGTGTCGAGGAAGATTTTCACATCGCAATTCTTCGTACACGCGGTTTTGTGGACGATTTCCCATCGAAAAATTCCATCGATTTCCACCGAAATCCATATACACGGCGGGTTTCTCAGTCTCGTTAATATTCGTACAAAATTTGGTAGGTCTTTTTTTCAATATTCAAACGTTGGGTCTTCACTTTCGATTTGAGAAAAAAAATAATCCCATTTTGTTCCATAAATACCTACATTATATCCGACGAGTGAAATTGAAAACAAATCTACTTTTTCAAAACAGGCAAATAGTTCGGTAAAACGGTTTTCTCTTTTCCATCGGTTTCTAGGTTTGTTGGCAAAAATGTATTGCTCGATACCACTTCCCTTATAGCACATACGCACATATGTGTCGTTGAAAATAATATCGCGGGGGTTTTTTTTTCTCACACGCCCCAATTGGCCCCTATCTTTTCTACTCGCGTAAATCCATATGTATAAAAACGTGCATATGTCCATTTCGTTCCCCGAGAGGCGAGTGAACTGAACTTAATAAACGTGCGTATATACAAGCATCGGCGAAGAATAAACGGGTGTTACAGAGAAACGCTGCAGAATTTCAGAGAGAGAGAGAGAGAGAGAGAGAGAAACGGCTTATATGTGTAATTCGCCAAGAGAAACAGAAGGAACAGGCAACAAGAAAATCGAGACTCGCACCAGGCATTTATAGTTCAGCGCGACGACGAGGACTCTCGCCCTTAATGCTCTTTTAATTAATCGTTGCACCAGCACGCTGTGCGCGATATCCCGAATGCATACTCCCTTCTTTCTCTTTCGTTCTCTCGTTCGTTCTCTCTTTTTCACTCTCTCTCTCTCTCTCTCTCTCTCTCTCTCTCTCTCTTCGTCTTACTTTGCTCTACCATATACTTTGTTCTCCCTGTGAGAAATCCTTTCGCGATAATTAGTGTTATTATGTCCCGACCGGATGGTAATACGCGCTATTTACTACGGACGCGCGGGGATACCTCGCGTATAGGAATATATCTTTTTAGTTGTGTGTCTAACGAGTATATATATATATATATAAATACACGCGGATTATACATGGGTAAAATATCGCGTGATCGAACGCGTGCTCGCTCAGCTCTCTCGAATCTCCGTTGCGCGATCACACGCAGAAAACCTACGGTGTGCCCGGCGATCAATCGTCATTTGGAACGAAGGAGGTAAAAGCAAAAAGGAGAAGTAAAGAAATAAAATAAAAACGGAAAAAAAAACTAACGTAGAAGGGCGGAACGTGGTGGCGCGATTTGTAACTGACGTATTTAGTCCTCGAGCCGTAGAGCGAGACGAAACGATTGATATTTCATTTCAAACGAAATGTACTAAAATACAAAATGTCTTTGTTCGAACACAATTTTAATAGAAATAGTTTTTTTTGCATGGATTAAATTTATTCAAATTTGGACGATCGATCACGTCCTCGAGGCGGGCCACGTCACGGGTTTCCCGTATAACTGGGTTTTCCTGTACGTGTATAGCTGCGTTCGTTGGACGACGCTCGTAAAAAATTGCGAGTGCGCGCGTCCGGCGCGGCCACGTATGTCGTGCAAGCTCTTTCTCGATATATCCCCGAGGCACAAGAGCGCCAGAAAGAAACGTTAGAGAGAGAGAGAGAGAGAGAGAGAGAGAGCATTTTACGAGGGTGCCTATTTAAAGCATAATCGAATCCGCTAATACCGATTATTAGCGTATACCTCTCGCGAGTTTCGCATCACGCACGCGTATACGTCGTTCGAGCGATATGTCGTGCTATTCGCGTTACGAAAATCGACGAGTCGTTAAGGACCCCGGCGCGACTTTTTAATCGGTGTATAATTAATCAAGCGACTAATTAATTTTTTACAATCTTTGGCGCGATAATGGAAAACTTCTGATATAGTCATTTTATAATTTTCATTTAAAAAAATATACGACGACATCGTCGTTTGACTTGCGATTTCTTTCTTTTGACTTTTTCGAGTCTCGACTGTTTCTTATTGTTATTATTATTTTCATCAGTTTGCGACAAATTAATGGAACACGATTATCGATTATCGTTTAATAATTTTCCATTCTCGTGATGAAAAATCATTTTATTTTGAGGTAATAATTTCGTTGCGCTAAAAAGAAATTCCAAAAATGGATACTCTCTGAAAAGTTGAGAAAAAATGTCGAAGGTGCGATACGTATCGTATACGGAGATACTTGACTCCCCGATCACAAATAAATGAAGCGTCTCGTCCCAGGAGGCTGGCCGAGCAATAGAATCGTGGTAGAAACTCGAGAGGGCGGTTTTCGTGTCGCAGTTTAGCCCGCCGACTATAATTTCTATACAGAATCCATGCGGACTCTCTACGAACTCGTGAAACTACGTTACAATGAAAATTACATTACGAAAAGCGTGACAAAAAAAAAAGGGGAACGAAGCGACGTCCAATGGTTTCGTTTGAAAAAGCGTGAGGGAGAGACACCCCGCGGAGCGTGTCCGAGGGTAAACGACGTCTCGACAATAACGATTAACCCGCTTTTGTAAATCCCCTTGGGGGGCGCGTTCGCTTTTCACGAGAAGTACTCGATTTTTGTTCTCTCTCATCCCCTACCATTTTACGACGACACCAGGTAGATGAAGAAGAAGAAAAAAAGTAGAAAAGTGTCAGTTTTCGAGGGTTCGAAGTTCTTTTCAGTCGCGACGAAAGAAGTTTTTTTTTTTTTTTTTTTTTTTTTTTTTTTTTTCTGAAAAAGTCATCATCGAGTGTCGCTCGCACGATTCATCGCGTCGAATAATACTTATATATAGGTGTATATAAAAATAAATTTGACAGTTCGCCATGCGACGAGACAATTTTTATTGACTGTTGGCACAAAATTTTATTTTGTCGTTTAAAATCCGATCGACTCTTCAATTATGAAATTATGAATTTATAGAGCAAATTTGATATTCACGATCCTGCTGAATTTTCATTCAAAACATTATTTAAAATTTAATTGTCTCTATGAAAAATCACCGTTAAGAAATAATTCGTAATGACGAATTATGTCGTTAGGAATTATATCTATAATCGTAAGATGATTAATGTATCGGTAATTTTTACATACTCCCTATCGCATATTCGGAAGCTCGAACGTATGCGTAATATTTCAACGACTCTGCAAGACACGTCATCCCGTGTACACGATTAGAATCGACGATCCGGAAATAATGGCTGATTTTCTCCACCCACTTATACACGTGTAATCATAGTCGAGTATAAAAACAGATTCTTTTCTATATTGATTCGTGCCCACTTGTCCGACTTCACGGCTCATCCACCGTAATTTATTGTCAGTAATCCCGCGCCGCGTTTGTAACGCGATACTATATCATTCTTTTTTTCTTCTCTCCCACCCGCGCACTTTGATTACAGCGGGCAACTAAACGAAGCGATGAGCAACGCGAGGAACGGAAATCCATACTGGCTGACCGCTAGTTCAACTCTCTCCGGCGTGTCTTGAATATATATATATCTCTATACGTATACTATATATATATATATATCTTTGTGAACGTCCGAGTTTCATTACGCGCTTGAGTCATTACCGATATACACGCTAATTGCAAGATAACGCTCGACCTCACATCAACCGTATAGGTATGGTATAATCGTGGATAGGTCGCGGCTATCTATGCAGGCATTCGTAATGATTTTATGACGAAATAATTACTGGCAATTAATCGTGAAAAAAATGACGATAACGTTGCCCCCCCCCCCCCCCCCCCCCCACCAACTAATCAATCATTCAAAATCGTTCGAAATTTTTTTACGCTCGATATATTTTTATTTTCAACTGAATTCCTCGTAATTACATTGTTGGGAAATTATTGCGAATGATTGTGTGCATTTTTTCAATTTTCTTCTCACACACATCGAGTTTTTTACGCGGGAAAAAAGGCCTCCAGATATTGCGATAATTCCACGCCTCATTCGAGGTATTTGACGTGCATGCGATCGAGGATGTATCTAATTATTCCAATTTCAACGTCTATCGGATTATCGCCGAGCGCATATGCGAGTCTCTTGACTCGATTACAAGCTACGCTATTTTTTTTCTTCTCGACAACGGACGCACACATATACACACACGAGCAACGAGATCGCGACTAGCAGTGAGTTTAGAATTGCCAGGTACTTATATCCATCGGCGAAACGTTTCACTCTTCGGATACTGGGTCAATGATACGTGTATATATATATACAAATCTCTCTCTCTCTCTCTCTCTCTATCTATCTATCTATCTATCTATATATATATAGAGAGAGAGAGAGAGAGAGAGAGAGAGAGATTTGTGTGTATGGCGCTTTTGCCGCTGTTGCTGATCGTTGCCAATGGTGCGACTCAAGTCCACGCGATTTATTATACCTACTCGTCCGAAGTATATTTAACGATGAGAGAAAACGTATACGCGATCTGTAAATGCACGCACTGACAACACGTGCATTACAACGGGATTTGCTTCGATCATTACATATATATGCCTGTATGTATGTTTATATATATGTATACGTATAAATACATAAATGCACGCGTATGCGAGACCGGTAACCACGCGGAAATGGTACTCGAATGCGCGCACCTCTTCCTACACGCGAAAATAAGATGACAAAAATGAAACAGTAATGCAACATGCAGGCGTGTCTTGCTTTATGCGCCCATAATGATAATAATTATCCTCAATACTCACGATAAAAATCACGGTACAACAACGGAATAATATTCTCACCCGGTACTTTGTATTTTGCAATTACAATATTTTGGCGGATTGTACGAGATAAGATTTTATTTTATTTTATATCAGATCGGGCAGGTTCGTGGGTTACTTTTTATTCGTTCGGAAAAACTTGTTTATTCGACAACGTTGCGTTGGATTGGCTAGGAAGTAATCGCGTTTTTTAAATTTTAACACGACATGTCCGTCTATTAGAAATCGGAAGAACTCGATCGAAGTCGATCACAGCGTTGAAAACAAAAGGAAGGCACGACGACCGAGGAATGATTTTATCGCGAGTCTCGGGATAGACCACAGAAACGATGGGAAAAAGTTTTCTATTCCCTTCGCCGAGTATATAGCAAACGTTCGAGACGCGGTCGTACACGCGTGTCTCGGCAGACCGCACGTGGATGACTATATAGACGGTGAAGGATATGGTCTGACCGAGAAGAGTTTTACGAGATACCCGTTGTGCGACAAGTTTCCCGGGATTTTCCCATGTTATATCGCCTCGTACGATAATCACGCGCGGACAACATTATAGATGATCATTGGAAAAATAATTTCGAAGCATCGAATAATCTCTATTTAAATATAGATCGAAAGAAATCGTAAAAGTCCGAGTAATACTTAACGAATATTTATTATTCTCGGTAATTTTGTATAAAAATTTCGAATAGAAATCGGCAACGAAGTACCAAAGTTCCTGACTATTTAAAAAACAAAACAAAAAAGAACAAAAAACAATCCGGAACGATTAATTGCGGAATTTCTCAAACTTTCGGAGATCGCGTATCTTTGTAAAAGAAAATAAGGTTCGAGAAGTTGGATGAGGGGTGAAGGAAATTTGGTGCCGGATGGAAGGTTGGTTAATGACGAAATGAGCCATATAATAATGTATATAAATACACACGAGGTTGCGTTTGCGTGCCGATTGCGGCAAATTTATGATAATTGTCCCTCGCCTTATACACACCCGAGAGAAGTGACTCTTGGCTGGCCGAGGAAAGCGCTGTTTCTATTGCGCCGGTAGCACGACCCCAAGAAGTTGCCGTGCGCCGCCAATAGAGTGCCTAGTGTATACCTATAATGCGAATCTTGGCTGCGCACCTCGCGCCATATCAACGACCGGGATAAATACTCGTATAGTTAGACACCGCGCTTATAGGCACTTAATGTACTTATGTATAAGCGCTAGACTCGCTACGAAGCCTTTGATAAGTATCCCGTGGTTATAATATATAGGTGTATATATACACGCGCATTGGATATTTAACGTGTCGCTGATGCGTTTTCAATGGCCATGCTACTCGCGATAAATTCGTTATTTGCGTCACGAATGAGATTTAGAAGCTCCTTTTCTTTTTTTCTCTCTACTTTGTATCGAATAATGCATATACAGTATTACATTGTATTCAGTCGTCGTCATTACATTTATGTAAACTAAACAGAAATTATTGTGTCGTAAATCGACAGATTTGAAAAATTAATCGGTTATACTTTGAGTAGCTCGGATTCATTTGATGAATTTAAAAAATAAGACTCAAATGTAAGAAATGGACAATATTCACGATTAGTGTCAATAATGACATTTAAATCGATTTGTTTCGTCGCATATCGAAAGTCGGACGTTTGAAGTGTAAACAAAAGTTAATCGCGAGAAACAGTAAGTAAGTCTCGCGTGAAAAATGAGAAAACTAAAGCTATATCTTCGTACTGATTAGATTTCAAACTGTGTGTTTTTTATTTTATTTTAGAAACGCTGCTTTAAATATAAAGTTGTTACAAGAACCAAGAACCAAGAAGAAGAAGAAGAAGAAGAAGAAAAAGAAGACGAAGAAAAGGAAGAGGGGCAGAGCTACTTGTTTTTCCATAAGCGTACACTTGGGAAATATTTCCATACAGACGTTGCATACGGTGTAGCAGGTACACTTGCGTCACAAATTCGTAATAAAATCACGTAGAATAGTGTAACTGCTGCATCGAAGAGTGGAATATTATTATCCGAGAGGTTGATTCCATCGAGAGGTTGTAAGAACGACCGTGAGGTAAAATAGGGAAGCGAGAGAGAACAAGAGTCGAGGCTCGAGGCGTGCTTAATAACACGGAAGAGTTCCGTGCCTAAATACCTTCGAGTGTAATACGCGCATGTAATACGCGCACGCAATCCTGCTGCGCCTCTTTATTACGTTTTATAAGGAGCGTGTGTGTCTCGAAGATTCATTATACGCACGATGACGAGACGTACCTACATTAGAGAGAACTTGACGCTTATTCTTTCGTGACCATTGTAAGACGCGGGCAAAAAAGAAAAAAGAACAACGAAAAAACGATTAAAAGAAAAAAAATTAAAATGTTTTCTCGAAACGTTTAAAAAGAGGGTCGAGAATGCTCGGTCGTCGCTGGCAACACGGGGTCAGATTACTCATGTTTGTGCGTATCGAGAGACGTTTGAAAAAACAAATGGGAAGTCGGCGACCATGTGGACAACCGGCGCGCCGTTGACCCGTTACCAAACCCGAATTACGAAACGTTCGGAGAATCACGCTGGCGACGTCGTTTACCGAACGACGAGATGTACGAGAACACGCGCTCTCTCGTGCCCAACGCACAAACACGATGATGACACCGCGCGGCACGAGGTTTGCGAGCGGCACGAGGTTCGCGAGCGGCGCGAGCCTCGATTTTTTCGACAGATTACGATCGTAAGATCCGTCATCTTGCATCGAATTTCTCTAACGGTAGAAACTTTGGAACGTGTATGTTCCATACTTGTTTATTTTTGGTCTCGAATATATCACTGTTCTTTGTTATCCCTGTTGACCTTCGTGTCACCCATCAACACGACGACACAGCTGTGATTATACTTGTGTGATTTAGTAAAAAGAAGAAACGCGACGTTGGTAACAATAACCCTCGCGAGCGATGCCCGACATAGAAATCCGCAATTAGTACCCGGTCGATCCACCAGAGCCGCGGTGGCGCTACGTTAGTGGGTCTACCGTGATAAAACATGTGGAAAACCGGTGTCGCGTCGGGTGATTAGACTAATAGGAATAATTTGTATAACGGTCGACCAGTATTTGGATAGGGAATAAAGAAGGAACTATAATAGCGATAGATATCGTGCGACGAATCAATCTCCCAACCTCGAAAAGTAAAAAAGAAAAAGCGCTCACCTCCGGGAAATCTGTGGGGAAAGATTCTTCCGTGTCTCGAGAGCAACCACGGATAAAGTGGATAACTGTCGCGAGGTGGTTGATGAGGATGCGGCGGTGGATGAGGTCCACCGGGCGTTCCGCCGTGTCCGTAAGGACCGTGCGGTGGTCCATGAGGGGAAGCGCCGTGATGCGCCTGAAGGGCTACGGCGAGATTAGCCGCTTGAAAGTGTTGAGCGGCGGCGATATTGGCGGCGAGCGCGAACTGCTGCGTGTGATACTCGTTCTGTCCAGGTTGACCGGCGACGGGGCCACCGTGCGACGGTTGGAGCCCGTAGAGGGACTTTATCTGTTCGGCGGCGACAGCGGCGGCAGCGGTAGCGGTGCCGTGAGGTGGCGCTAGATAATTCGGGCTCGGTCTAACGACACCGGGCGGTGGTTGCGGATGGGAGGCTGCACCGACGGGCGGGGAATCCCCGTGGGACGAGGATATCCTGTGTGGCGGCGAAGGACTGTTGTTCGGTGTGGAACCACCGCTGTGACTTCGAGCGGTCGTAGTTCGACCAAAATCCACTAGATGATTCGAGAGCGCTTGAAGATGATGATGATGCAAATGATGACGATGATGGCCGCTCGTGTTGTTATTGTTACTACTGCTATTGTTATTGTTGTTGGTGGTGTTGTTACTATTACTGTGGGTGTGATGTCCGTTGTGCAAAGAGGGCGTTCGTCTCGAAGTTGGATAAGACTCTACGGACGAGCTCCTTGACAAAGGACGATCGGAACCCTCCGAGTGGGCACCGGGTGATCTACTGACCGGAAGTCTTCGTTGCGCTCGCGACGGCGAGGACGAACCCTCGACAACGTCCATCGGGCTTCCATCGTCGCGATCTATGTCGACACGCTCGTGAAGCCTCTCGAGACGATCCTGATGATCGCGTCCTCGACCGCCGCCTCCACCCCCGACTATAGAGTCTATGCTGAAGCCGATCTTCGGCTTCGACGGTACCGGGACTATTGGCGTCGGGGCGAGCGGCATCATCGTACGCTCGCGGCGATCGCGACTCGCGCTTCGCTCTTCTACCGTTTCGTTTATAGTAGCTATTATCGAGATTTCGGTTTCCCGTTCCCTCGAATATCTTACAATCGGGACTTTGGCGGTAACGCGACGCGCCGACCGACGGCAACGTGAACGCAGCGCCGATTATAACGCGAGTACGATACTTTCCTCGTTTTTTCTTCTTTTTCCCCCGAAACCGGTGCGCTCGATTTACTTCGAGCTGATTTTCATTCGCACTGAACAAACGTCCTCCGACATTGACATCTCGGATTAAATTTATCAACGCGCACTCGTATTACGCCCGCACAACACTTCCGAGAGTCGTCGCCGACGAGAGAGAGCGAGGTGAGAAAATTCTACACGAGGGTAAACACTGTCGCACGATCGTCAAATACAGTCAATGTTTGCTCTTTTAGGCTATCGATATCACGGGGAGACGAGAAATTCGTCCGATCTTCGCTCTCCTATACCCGATCGCGGTTTTCACGTTTCGTCGCACTCTCCACCACATTCGCTTCTCTCCTTTCCTCCTATTCCCGGATCGAAAATTTGACCACCTTAATATTTCGTAATCACTTTGTACCCAGAGATATGCCGAAAAATCGTACCAACCTCGTACCAAACGTAAGTATCAATCTTGGCGATGAAAACAATAACGAAAAACTGGATCGTGTCCGAAAAAAAGTCACTGTACGTACGACACTGAGACAAGTACTTTTTCCAAATCCCAGGAAACACTGAAGTCACTGTACAACGTCACACGCGACGATACGAGACGGCGAATGTTTCGAACCGACGATAATCGGCCGTGCGCAATCGCAAACGTGCGTCAGTACGGCAAAAAAGGTGTTTCGAAGCACTAGGGACGCGCGACAAAATTCGAGATAAATATTTCTTTCGTTTGTTTTTTTGTACGATACAACGCGAAAAGACCGGCGTGCGTATTTATACGGCGCGTAAGAGAGAGAGAGAGAGAGAGAGAGAGAGACAGAGAGACAGAGAGATAAAAAAGATAGATAGATAAATAGATAGAAATATGTGCACCGTGTCGAGAGAGCCCGAGCGGTCGAGACGTCGTTGTCCCGGACAGATGCTTCTGGCTTGAGCGCTTGCTAGTGTTTGAGAAAATTACCGGCTAAACGAGCGCTCGTGCCACTGGAGTGGGGTGCACCTCTGCATCCAGTCATCGCGGCGTCCCCCCCCCCCCCTCCAACGCCTCGCGCCTCGCGTGGGCGGTGGGGGGAGGGAGGCACTTCGGGCACACCCAAGGGGCGTGTACCGTTCGGAATGTCGGCCAATCGGCGCGAGTCGCAATATTTCTGATTGGCCGGGAGGTTAGTACGTGTACGCCCAGCTGCGTCTAGGTATTGGACACGGCACGTTCGCGTCCCGCACAGGAAACCTATTTAGCTCTACTATGGGCGGTAAACTCCGAGGTTTTGTCGTGTGCCCCGATGAAAATGAGTCGTTTAATTAATACGCCTGGACTCTCGAGTGTTTCTCGTCGCAGCGGGTAGGTGGAGCGGTTGGCTCTGATCCTTCGTAATTTCTGTGTGTCTGTGTATACACACAGACACATAGAAATGTAGTATACGTATATGCATGGTTGTCCTCCCGCACACGGCTTTCAGTTCTCACCGCAGCGGAGAGGTTACAGGACTTTTGTATACTATATGTATAGTATATATTTTGCTAAGTATATAGTCTCGCCCAGACGGTTTCGCCGCTTTTACTGCCCGAGACCTGTTTCCGGAACGCGACTCTCCTCTTCCGTCGCTTTTACTGTTTTTATCTCGTATCTCCGTCTTTTTTAGACGAATGCGAAAAAAGGATGAACGCATTCTGCCCAGTTAACCCCTTTATAGGAACGGAGGTGTGTGTTTTACGAAAGAATTCACTGCGCATAGTGACTTTTAGACGCAGTGAGAA
The DNA here is from genome assembly GCA_951802705.1 of Netelia virgata. Taxonomy (NCBI): domain Eukaryota; kingdom Metazoa; phylum Arthropoda; class Insecta; order Hymenoptera; family Ichneumonidae; genus Netelia; species Netelia virgata. The sequence goes on from OX637865.1 coordinate 25,994,597, forward strand.
TATCCTATAGCGTTCGAAGGTTAAACCTTGGTGACTTTTCACGGTCGTTAAACAAATTTCCTAATCTAAAAAATATCACGATGTAATTTACGACATATTGATATCTTATTGTCGTTATTTTAACAGATATTTCACAAAATATTTCACATCGAAAATATATTTTGGCTACTTTGGCTCCCGAAAGAAATCCGATACCGTCGATTTTAATCTCTCAAAATTCCTCCGACCGTCCTATTCGATTTGTGTGATATACCTATAGGTACCTCTACGACATTTTCATAATAGTAATGATTTCAAGCGATGAAAATATCACGTAACCCTTTACCTGGTCGTACGTTCGATTCGACAATAATTTCCACCGGAACACGCGACACCCTTTCCTTCTTCGTACACGAACGAAAGGGCTTTATGCTTTCTCCGATTCCGTCGGGCGAAATCTTTTTCTATTCCGGCCTTTTCCCTCTACGCGCAAACCTTTTTCGACACCCCTTTCATCAGCTCGTTGGAATTACTTTAATAGCTTGTTTTTTTTTCTTTCGATTCGTTCTCCTCACCGCCCCCGGGCACAACGAACATCTTCTCTAGCCATTTTTCGATAACCGTATACTATACGCGTTAGCCTGATATAATAATATAATCTCTGTTTGTATTGTCCATCATTCACTCGTCGAGACGAAGGTCTATCTCTCATATTATCGTCGCGTCGCACACTGGTGTACGTATTTTGTCGCGCGGTGTATAGGTGTCCCTACCGTGCTCTCAACGATCGCCCGTCTCCATCTCGCGAGCACGTGCATAGCGAGGGAGGGGATTTCAACATGGCGACTGTGCATACACCGGCCCTCCCGCGGCCGCCAATGCGCGAGCATCGAGAGCACGCCCGTTATCCCCGGCGCGAGAGTTCCGGTTTCGCTCGTTTTCTTTCTTCTCGATCGTCTCTCCACACTTCCTTTTTATTCTCTTTCTCACTCTGTCTCTCTCTCTCTCTCTCTCTCTCTCTCTCTCTCTCTCTTGCGGCATTCGTTCAACTGGCAAGAATCTCTGGCACTTTGCGCTTTCCTTCCGATTTCAACGACGACTTTCGCGATTTTTCGTTCCGAATGCTCGTTTATATAACAAACGTGTGTAATGCTTTTCCCGCATGTTAGATCGTCGAAACTATCGAAGGGTTACCTCGCGACAATGAACGTCCGACGAAACCGACTTTTCTCTAATATTCTTGAAACTAGAGCGTACCTACACCCAGTCATGAAAGAAAGAACTCCGAAAGAATATAACTTTCCTTTTTTTCGTCGAAACGAAAAAAAAAAAAAACAAAAAAAAAACAAGCGATAAACGAGACACAAACTCGCGCGAGAAATCTATAGAACTTTCGTAGCGAAACTGCGATATCTGTGGATACTTCGGATGACTAGAAACGGTAAAAATCGTTAGTCCTTCATTGTGACGATGTTTCGAGAAAAAAAAATTGAAATGCAGAAAAAAACGCTACAAAAGTGAAACCGTAGTCGCGATGCCGCGCAACCCATTCGACCGTTCTATAGTTTGGCCAACAATAGAGAGCTCTAAAACGTTCTGAATAACTCGAAAATTGTTCCAGCTCTCCCTCACCCTCCTGTCCACCATTGAATCCAAATCGTTTCAATCGCACAATCGATTCGTAAAGATCTCAAAGACTTCCCCGTCGCGTTCTAATTTAAACGCATTGATAATCGTACCAGAAGAAAATTCAACGACGATATCGCGTGAAAGCCTGTGTGCGCGCGTAAATAACCGTCCGTGGTTGGTAGTAAGTAATCTCAACGTCCGTTAGATGGAGGCGTGACTCCGTCGAGCGTTTAATCGTTACGTACCTATACGTAGAAAAAAAGAGGCGCGTAAGATTCAGTGGCGTGTCCGACCGCGGCTCGAGAGGGTCGATATAGCGGCAAACGTGTGCCTCTATCAAGAAATATAAAGGATGGCGTGCATATTATATATATATATATAAGTACGAATACGTCTATATAAGTAAGCGCGTATGTGCGAGAGCGCAAAACCCAATTCATAATGCTATAATAGCTCTATAGTGTACCTAACGAGAATGATCGACGAGGCGTCTCGAAAGCGTGAGACACAATGGCGCGCATATACCGCGCGTTGTATGCACACACCGTTCGGCCGAAGCGGAAGAGACGAGGGGCAGTTGGTAACTGAATGCTAAAAGATTGCATTGCACAAAATGGCGTGTTTAATCAAGCCATTTATTCGCGGCCGAGTATACACGTATAAAAGTGATCGCGAACGGGACAAAAAGTAAATGCGCGTTGCGGGCCGGTGGTGGCTGTCGAGCGTTGCTCATAGTCGTATATAGGTAGGCATAATCTACATAAGTACGAGAAAAGGCTCTGGCTGTTCGATTCCCCGGCTTATATTTCACGTTCTCTGCTACTGTGCGATCGCGGCCCTCTGTCGCCCGCTAACTCTACTATATATACTTATACTATATACGTATCAATTACACATTGCCATTATAATATGCCCGGTGGAATAAAATGGTGCGCACGTTGAAGGTTACCCGATCCATTGTGCTCCGGCGTTTATAATTCTTCGTCGGCCTAACATTTCCAGTTCCCGCGTAAATCGAACAATATATGATGTATAGGTAATGTTGCGCAGGCCATGTATATTGATATCGATGCATCGCGCGCGTATCGAACGCCTTCGAAAGCTAAATTACGCAGAGCCTTTATCATCTTGATAAATCAATAGATGCTCTTAATTAATTTAAATCCTAGAATTTCGACATTTTACGGAGCAAGCGGTTCGACAGAGCGCCTCCATCGGAGCAACACCGTCGCAAGCCGCGAAAACAATGAGAAAACCGAGCGAAGAATGATCGTGCGACGCAATTATAAGGCTTCGTGTTTATTCAATTACCGTCTACCCTGATCACCGAAGAAAGTATAAGTAATCCCTGTTGTGTATACATATATACAACGTATCGGAGTTATAAACACGAGATTCGTATACCTCGACACGGGTTATAACCTCCGTGGCGAATCGATGTAACCCTCTCCCCCGAGACCTCTACGTTGACCTAACCTCGAACGCAAGTGGGATCGCCGATCTCGTCGGATCGAAAAAAATGTCGATAAGAATATCTTACGATGCAATCATAATCCGCCGTGACGGGCAAAAATATCATCCCCGCATCCTTGTTCACCTATGTAAGTACCTACCTAGGTAGATACGTATTGGTAAGTGATAAAAAGGCGAAAAAATGTTGCGCCGGTTGAGAACCGTCGGTATCATCGTGGCTCTTCGGATATCTTAAAACCTAAATAACCGTCCAGCACCTATGATTTTCTCGGAACGAGATACGATTAAATTGATTCGCGACTCTCTCGTTGAGCAGCAGGTTCGGACCAAGAGTAACCGAGCGACTCTCTCTATATATATATATATATATATATATGTATATACACGTATACATATCGTACGTATGTATCAACATGTGTGTCTGTGTGTGTGTGTGTGCGCGCGCGCGTGTGTCTGCGTGTGTGCGTGTGTATGTATGTATAAGGACACGTTGGGACGAGCTTACATGTAACGGCGGCAAGGAGCTCACGTTCCACGAGAGGCGAACCGCGACCTCTGCCAGCAGTCAGGAGCAACACCGCTACGCGGCATAGGGCGTATACGAGGGAGAGAAACGGGGGAAGCTCTTCGCAAGGCGAACGTAGAGAATAAAGAAGAACGCGATAACTCCGGCGCAGTAAACGAGTAAGTAAATAAGTGTATAAGTAAGTAAATAAGTAAATAAGTGCACGAATGCGGGAGATAGAAGCCTTCGTATATCTATACTATACACGGTGCTCGGGTGTACACCTGTATATATATATATATATATTTGTGTGTGTTTATGTATGTAAGCATGTGTAAAAACGTGTACACATCGAAGCGTCGAGGACTAAATGGGGTATCGACGAGGTACCCGCGGGCCTCCGAAGCCTCACCATCCACGGATCATTACCTATACTTATGGATGCCTCATTATGGCCCATTACCGTGGCCCGTATCGGCTTTATTATATAGCATCCCTTTCTCTCCCCTTCGGACCTCCCCCCATCTCCCTCTCCCATCCCCCATCTCGCCGTCCTCGCGTTCGCGAGTCCCGCGCGCCTGTCCCGACCGAACGCGATCGCCTCTCTCGCCCCCAGAGTGCAGCACTATCGCGGCCCGCATGCGAGCTCACCTTTTTTTGGGTCCGATCCCGCGCGAGAGAAAGAGATAATGGCGCATACGAGTCCGTTACGTACGTCGGGATTTCCAACGAAAAATAATTTCCGATAAACACAAGGTATAATACACCCCCGGCACGACTAATGACGCGGCTCTCGCATCGTCGAGACCGCGCGCTTGACCCACCCGAAGTTGCTGCCGGATCGAGTCTCCCGTGTACGTATAGTATAACGGCCCCGGGGCCCAAATCATCGGCCGTTTAGCCAAATTTATCGGGCATGTTCACACTTTATTTCGCTCCTCCCCCCGCTCTTCTATATACGTATACCTATATATGTATTGTATATTATATATATGTATATATATATATTTTGTATGCTATACAACGAGCTCCGCTAAACTTCCCCTGGATAGTGAGGATCTTCGATACACTTTTGGCCCGGATATGATCGAGACGTTTAGCTGCTTATTTATATATATTGCGATCTACGTAAGCTTAAGTGGTCGTACGATGCTCGCGCATTATACGCGGAGACGGAAAATCGTCGTTGTTCGATCTCTCGACGATTTCGCGAGATATTTTGGACGATCATGTCGTGTTTCGTTATCCGAACTTAAATCGCCGATCGGGTCGATATCAAATTTCGTTGGTGATACAACGTCGATCGGATTTCTTTTCTCGAATTAATATTATACTAATTTAAATTAATTTGATAACTTGTTTTATTTTGATTCGAAATATAAAATTGATTCGAATCGTATGCGGGAAATCTACGATCCTGATAATACCAAACAGCTATTTTTGTATTATAAAGATAAGAGAGTAATGGTTTGATGTTATTCCAATATAATTTATTAGAATGAAAGTAAATTGAACGACTCGTAAAAGTAAACTTTGTTTCATCGACAAGTTTTCCCGCTTGAATAGATACGAGATTATTCGAATCGAACGAGTCTATGCAACTGCGTACCTATATATATATGTCTTTTCTCGGGCATTTTATGGCGGCGTGGATATTTCAACAGCATCGATACATTGTCAAAGATATTATTATTTAACACGTCGCATATATATCTATATATATAAACGACCGAGAAAACAAGGAACATCGACACGAGGAACTGCGGTAGGATAATTTTTCCATCGTCTTTGTGGCTGATCGCTTTTGCAGCTTCATGAATATTATATATTCATGATGTGTTCCACGAGAGAAGATACGAAATCGTGTGCTCCGGGAGTAAAACGTGGTCTGTGGCGTGCTCCGATGATGATAGGTAAGCATGTGTAATGGAGTGCTAACTACTGGCCACCTTCGGCAACGAACACAGCCTCAACTTTCCCGCTTCTTATATATTCGCACTACGAATATACACACGCACACGCGCACGCGCGTAATCGCGATGCGATACACGGGCTCTCTCGACGATGTAACAGAGATAGCGAGGAAGACAGTGAAAGAACGTGCTCGAAAGAGAGCAAGGAAGATATAACCGAAAAAGACGAGAACGAAAAACACGAGAAAGGCGCTCGTGAAGGAATACCTACCTCCTCTCTCTCACTCTCGCTCTCTCTCTCTCTCTCTCTCTCTCTCTCTCTCTCTCTCTCGCTCTCTCACTCTCGTCTTTTCTCAGCTTGGTTTCTCAAACAAGGGGGCGTTACCAACGCAGACCAGTGGCAGTCAACCGGGAATATGATACTCGTGTTGTATTCACCTACGGTATAAAAACCTATGGGCCTGATGTATGGAAGGACACGAACGGCGAACATTCGCGTCAACGTCAAACCTCGGGCTAATCCGACTAACTGGATATAGTAGAAGGATTTTATTAATGAAGCACATCCACGGGCTTTGCTGCGATCTCTATCCTTCCATATGTGTATATATACAATATACAGATTATACGTCCCGTCGTTTATCCATGCATTCTTCCACATATATATCTATATATATATATATACAGGGTGTCCCAAAAGTAGCGCACCTCCTCGTACCTACCGATAGTCTGTGGTGTCACGAATTCTCGTGCAAAATCAGCACGTTCAATTCGCGATAGCTTTTAAATGAGAGACGATCTACGGTCTCCAATCAGAGAACTAAACTATACGATCGACAAGCTTATAGCGGATATTCGATAGCTATAGATCCGAGTCCAACTTCGGCCCGGCGACAATCGATGCCCCTCTAAACTTTGGATACGCGTTGCTACCCTATCGATCGCGTTCGAACACGGTCGGTTCCGGTTCGCCGACTTGACAACTTCGATAGTCTCTAATTTTAAAACTATCAGGAATTGACCGTGCGGCCTTGACACGTGAATTCACGGCACCACGAGCTATCCACGGGTATCAGGACATCCAAGACTTTTGAAACACCCTGTATATAGGCCCTCTTCGTTCGTGAATCGAAACTGCCGAAGTCAGCCATGATCACCGGGTTATTACCTAATTACGATCCATCCGCGTACCAGGAGAGAGAGAGAGAGAGAGAGAGAGAGACAGACAGACGAACAGACGAGTTCGTTACAATTCTCCTCTAGACGATAAATCAAGCCCGAGCCAAGATAAGAATACTGATAAAAAAAATATCGTCCTCGTAAAGTTGACATCGAATTTGATCGTGTGCAAAATCCGCCTTCAGGAACGATATCAATCGGACTCTCTCTCGAGCATCTGGCCGGTTCGCGATACACTTTTACCGGGATCTTCTAATGCACACACCGAGCGTATACCGAGAGAGATACCTATCCAAGCTCGATACAGAGAACGGTGCGAGTCGGTTCGTTCTCTTGCGCACGACTACGAGTACCAACCCCATGACGCTTTCCGTATCTCTGACGATCTTTGCGAATCGCTCGTCCTTCTTGCGTATTATATGTATAGCGCGCCAAGTGCCTAGCGCAAAAGAGCGACAGAGAGAGAGAGAGAGAGAGAGAGAGAGAGAGAGAGAGAGAGAGAGAGAGACGGACGGATGGCAATACGGTAACGCGCGCGCGAGCGCGTTGCGCACGATTTATAAAGCAAACACCGGCTCGGCAACCCTGCAATCAATCTATCTGGGGCTTCGACGAGATCCTCTCGTTGAGAAACCGAGTATTCCCGAGCTCGCGTATGCACCGCGTATGTACATGTTTGTAATATGTGTATGTGTGTGTGTATGTGTATATATATATATCTTGATGTAACACCAGCTTTCTTCCTAGTATCGAGAGGCAAACCGATCGGATACGATCTCATGCCTCGAAGCGGCTTTACACCGTACTTAGGGCTCATACTTGGCAGAGAATAAATTAATAGTTCTCAGCATATCCGAGAGACCATGCACTCTCTCTCTCTCTCTCTCTCTCTCTCTGTACTTCCAATGAACTGTTACTCCCCACGGCATGGACAACTCTCCATCCTATCATGCGAATGTGCTATATATACACACCGAATCATCATCCCCCTTCATGTGCGTCGGGATGTACATCGTGCGCGATAAACCGCCATCATACTCTCTCTCTCTCTCTCTCTCTCTCTCTCTCTCTCTCTCTCTCTCTCTCTCTCTGTATCCCCCTCATCCCTTGGCTTCAATTACTTTTCTCCAGTAGATCGTGAGGATGCAATGCCAATAAGACACTTTTATTTTCCATTTCGTAAAAATTTCATGACCGTGTTTTTCCCATGATGTATCTTGGTTGAACGGGCCTCGCGATACGTATAGCTATGATTGATTATTACGAGTCGTGTACTGGCGAAAGTTTTTCTAAAGTTCGATATTTTATTTAGTTTCACTTTCGTTTGACTTGAGCATTGTTTTTAAGAGGCAGTGTTGCAAGCGACGTGCACTTCGAAAATTTGATCAGCAATCATACGAGCACTAAACAACCGATCGGGTTAAAAATTGGCAGGTACACAGAGAATTGTGGCAAAAAATGGCTCTTCGTATTTTTTTTCTGAAATTTTGAAAATAGTGTTGCAGGCGATGAGCGATTCGAAAACGCCATCCGTACTTTCTCCGGCACTGAGTGTTCAAGTTTTGAGGGTATCTAGATAATTATGGTAAAAAATGTTGACAAAAGTACCAAGAACCACTTTTTGCCATAATTCTCTGCATACCTGCCAATTTTTAACCCGACCGATCGTTTAGTGCTCGTACGATTAGTGATCAAATTTTCGAAGCGCGCGTCGCCTGTAAAACTGCTTCTTAACGTTTTTGAGAATGGAAGAACCATTCACCGGTGGTTACGAAGCAATTTGCTATTACTTTGATTTATTTACATTTTCGAAACGTACGGATATTCCACGCATCATTTTCGTTTGGGTAGTTGGAAATTATTTCTGATAAAAAGTCGTAAAATTCGAATATATCGTATTAGACTCGTAACCAGACTCAACGAGGTATAGGTAAGTACAATATAAAGTTAAAACGTATAAATTCTATGTATCACTTAATCGTCTATTAATGAGTAGCCGAGTAGAGCGAATATCATCGAGTCCAAAGAAATGTTTTACGGGCTCACTCGCGGTCTCTCTCACACTTTACGAAATGATCCAAGTGGCCACAAAGTAGCCAAAAATACGAGCGAACCGCAAATTAACTCTCCCGAACTCTTCCAGCACCGCCCACTTCGTTCGCTCGAACTCTCCGTTGGTACGGCGTGCGATTTATACCGCGTGCAGATTCGTTGGCAGCCGAGATATACGAAATTCGAGAGGTTCGAATATTTGCGACGCGTGTGTGCGAGCCAATAACACACAGACCGACCCAATGGGCTAAAATACGTTTTTGTCGTGTACGCAACCGAGTCCGTTAAGATTATTATTGCTGTATATATCGCGTATACATTGATCGTATCTCTCTCACCTTTCGCGAAGATACGCTGTGGTGGGAGCTATATTATATATATATATATATATATATATATATATATATACGGCACGTCTCGGCTAGCGTTTAGTTTTTCTCTCCCGTTTATCATATTCACATAAGCCCCTCGCGAGACTTATGCGCAACAACGCCGATCCATGATATATTCGATCCCACCCATTCGGCGATGATTACAGGGTTAACCGAGTATAATACCCGCGTCTAAACAAACTGCTTCTACATCTATCGACAGTTTAACCCCGTGGGGCGTTACCCTCGAGTCCTCCACCTTAAAGCGGGTCTCGGGCGGATACCCGCGCGATGCTCGCGATTCTCATTTCGTCCGACGTCGGAATCAATTTTTATTAGATATTAGCAATTGGAGATTCGCTCATATATCCGAAGATCATTCGTTACAGATCGCGCGCATTTTCTATCAAATTTATCAATATCGTGAACGAAACGACTTGATTTTTTTTTTTTTATATTAGTAAGGCGAAAACGCGATATTCACGGAAAAATAATATATTCGTGATCGAAGGACGACGTTGTGAATGTATTATATATATTTTTTTTCGAGAAACGAAAAGGGGCCGATTAATGAAGCTCATTTAGTTCTCTATTCTTTCCGTATAATTATCTTGTCAAAATATAGTCGAAAGAGGGTTTCGCAGATATCTTTTAAAAATGTTCATTATAAACGGACGATTAATGTAATACTTAGTCTATAGTTCTAGTTGCTAACAATGTCACGTTTCAAGATTTGAGATAATTCTTCTCCCGCCCTCTCTCCGTCTACCTCTCGCCGCCTCTTTATTTCTTTCTCTCTCTCTCTCTCTCTCTCTCGCTTTCTTTCCGTCGGGTTTCCGTATATGGAACGATCGTACAGCACAACGCAACGCGATCTCGTCTCTCCGATTCTCGAGCTATATACTACATACCTATATATATATATATATATATATAACGTGAGCATTTTTTTTAATGAGCCCCGGTCAGCGAGGCTTCACCGATCGGCGATTAGGACATTCTTCGTTTCGTACACCATCGATCACCGACAAAAAGCGACGAATTGAAATGGCCACACGACGCACCGACGTCCGTCCGTAAATCATAGAAACTATACCTACGTGGACCGCGGGACGAGCCCACGAGCGTTCACGATGACTATCGTTCGTAGTCGTTCTCGTGGATGGAAATTAAAAACCACCTGAAAAAGGAGAAACCAAGTATCACAGCATAACGAGCGAGAGATCGCTTATTGAATGCGGTTATTAATTAATCGGCGCGTGGACAACAGTAACGCGAATAAAATCAAAATCGCTTACGCGAGGCCGTGAAATTTTTATCGTTCGGGAATATCACGTCGGGGAGAGTGAAATTTTGGGCGACGAATGTTTTTCTGTTTACGCGAACTTGACGGCTTGTCCGACTTGTCCCGTTAGTTTGACCGATGCTCAAAACACCCCGACATTATTTGACGATGTCGCTGTAAATCTTGTTCCAGAGAGAGAGAAAGAGAGAGAGAGAGAGAGAGAGAGAGAGAGAGAGAGAGAGAGAGAGAGAGAGAGAGAGAGAGAAGGAGACCAGCGCTTTTAATCGATAAGTTGAAACAAAGTGGCGTTACGAAAAGTCGTATTCTCGTTTATTACATGTACCGTACAGTATTCGATGTGGCACGAAATCTATTATACGTTTGCTCATAACGTTTTTCTCGCGTGATCATTCACATTCGCAGTATTCATGTCATGTACATATCAGTCTATATATATATATGTATATATATATATATATATATGTATATATGTAGTATTTAATGTATACACACATTTGCTCTGGTGATACGAGTTTTACGAGATAAATCATAATCAATAATATTGGTCTAGGCATAAAGCACTGAATGGTGTGTGATATCGATGAATTATCAAAGTGTCGAGAAACAATTGGTACAGTGATATGAAAGATAATTGGTAGGATCAATCGAGCTTTTGAAATAATACGAATTTATTGTACATTTTTCATCGTCATATACCTATTGTCTTAAAAGTCGGACGCGCAAGGCTGCGAACAGCGTATTATAATGAGCACACATACACACACACAGATCATATATATGTGATATATGGTCTGCGTCTATTGTGGTTATGTAGTATGTTTAGCGCGTACGTAATGTGTAGTGTGCGTGGATTGTGTACGTGCCGCATAGATAGTAGAAGAATTATTTTTCATTACCGATGAGAAAATGCTGCCAAGTCTCATGATATACATACAAAACGGACATTATATTAGGTGGGTCCATTAATTGTCACTACGACGTTAACTAATGATCAAATGATCGGTCTAAAATACGTATTATCTCTTTTTTAAGCAAATAATTTTGGGAAATGCCTTATTTCGATGCTTCGACTCGTTTAAACGGGATACAGACAGTCAGGAGGCCGAAAAAAGCGATTTTTCAAGGTTTTTTCCTGGAAAGACATTTTAATTTATTAACATAATATTTATATACCTATTGTGGTAACTTTTAATTTAATTATGACATTTTTTATTTGCAAAAGTAAGCATTTTTAAAGCTGCTATAGCCGATCTCCGGGAACCCCTCTAAAAAATGGCGTCTTGCGGTGAGCACGAGATCTCTGGATTGGATCATCTTAAATGAAATAAACAAAAATATTTCGTTAATATAAGGTATTATGTAGTGTTTAATCGAAGGAATAAGGAAAATATTGATTTATAACAAAATGGCGACTTCTCGAAACAAAAATTTCCGATGAAAATTTTGGCTTTAAATTGTTTATAAAATGGAAAATATGTATCGGCAAAAAAAAACCTTCGATTAATCACTAAAAAATATATTTATAAAGCTTGTGTAAGAATTTGAGAATGATCGGTTGAGCCGTTTTCGAGAAATCTTGCTCATCGACTTTAAAAACATAACTTTGAGAAAAACGTGTTTAAAGTTTCAAAAGCACTTTATACATACCGCTCGGCTCTTTACAAATATGCGTGTAACTTTGAAAAATTTGTCGGTTTAACGTGAAATTTTCCATGCATATACTTAAAGACATATACATTACGAAAATGAAATAAAAAGAAATGTTTTTTGAAAATTCTGAGTGCCTATAACCCCTTAAATGTTTATCAATAAACCTAACCTATACCGCTTTTTTGAGCGAACTCAGTCGTGCAACATCTACTCGGGCGACTCGAGCCAATCGCTGCTTTCTTATTTTGCCATTAAGAAAAAATTAAGAAAGAAAGAATTCTCGTTATTGCAATGGTCTTCCTTTTGCGATTCAATTTTAATCGTGCATAGATGGCGCTAGTGGACGGCGCACTATGGTACTAGGGTCCGTGGCTCGATTTCAGCCTTATCAGAAGTTGATATAGCTGGTGATCCGTGTGGATGATCTGTAACATCTTTCATCGGATCAATGAGTAACGCATGCATTCCTCGGTACTCTTCGGAATCTCGGGACACGGCTGACTCAACTTCGAACGCGGTGATGTTAGCAACTTCACTGGTAAAATTGGTTAACCCTCTGTGGGTAGGGTGGGTAGCATCGAATAAGAAAGATAAAACTCCGTGAATATAGGCAACCAATTTTAGTTTCTTTAAAGTTCTCTAAATCTTATTTATTATTAACACTTTTAATAATTAATAGCTTGTTTTTAAATAGAAATTAACATTTGAAGCGAAGCTGGCCGGTCAAGAACTTTGAAACAGTGCGTTTCAACCCGCACTTCCAGAATTATTTCCGTATAATTGGTAGCTGACCCGCATTGCCCCGCGCGTTCCTCAATTTGGATACCTCTACTAAACTTCTGCGACATTATATTATACAAAGTGCAAGTTTTTGTATCTAAAACGCAAGGGCTTTCGAGTGATCCATATTAACCCGACCTCTATTCAACTCAGATATCTTTTATACCTCTGTCGACATTATGGGATCCTGGTACAAAGTGCGTATTGCAATGCATAAATCCAAAAAAATTGCGCTTGTGTCGAAATAACACGTTTCACGAGGAAGTCGTTTAATTCCTTTCCCATGTATTCCGATATTATCTTACCCTGAAACAAAGTGTGATTTTCGATGCCCAAGCCTACATTGCCAGTATAGGAAAATTCTCAGCCATGGGCAGCACTACGATTGTTCTTCTATCAATCGGTATTACAAGTTGCCTAGCCACCCTGCCCATAGCCAAAGTTGTTCGGCCACCTTATTTTGCTAGAGAATTGAATTCTACAAATGTAGTATTCATATAGCATCTAGCATTTTCCATTTATGTGACTTCCTATCCATTATCGAGAGTTTTTAGTAATTTTATCTCTGTCAAACAATTCTGCATGGACTAATCCCTCTGGGAGGAAATTGTGGAAAAACAAAAGTGAGCGGCTAACTTCAATTCAGATTTTATTTTCGATTTTGAAAAAGTATTAATTATCAAATATTTTGATTAAGTAAACACCTATTATCAAACGATAGCATAGATGAAACGAACGAATAAATTAAATGAATAGTTTAATGAAAATTGGACGGTGAAGACAAGATGTTGATAGTTTATACGAAGAGAAAGTACAAGAGCATTGCAGTTTTACCTTCTGACAAGTTTACTATAGAACCCTCGCCTGATGTTTTGTGCAGTATAGTACGTTCGACTGCAGGCGAGCTTTACCGGGTGCGCGCGCACCAGGTTTTGTGTCAAGACACAAATTAGACCCATTAATTATGTGTTTCTCGTACACAATGCATCAGTGCAAAAGAATTTTGTCATAGCTTCTCCTGTTGGGACGCTACAAACAACCGATTTCCCGGAAATAATACCATAAATTTTATTCGAATTAAGGATCCAACAAGAATAACAAAAATGTCTGGCGTGCGCCGACGCCGCTCGTGAACTTCGAGTGCGTTTTTTTCGTTGCTCTTTGCACATTGTTGTCTATTGTCATTATGAATCAATGAGATAATACGATCTTACTATCGTACGCGATCAGTTTCGCGCGCGTCAATAGGCTATCCTATTAATTTCCCTTGACTATTTTCGTTGTTTATTTTTTTCATCAAGAATGGCCTACGCACCATTGCCTAAACTTGTCTCGATACGCGCTCCACGAATAGGCTGCAGCCAATTGTCAATGAATACATTTACGGAAGTAAGTTATTTCTTTCCTTTGTTTTCCAGAACTTTGCATTATCAGTTTTCTACTATTTAACAAGTTGTTGGGTCTTCAGATATTGCAGTCGGAGTCTGTGAAACGATTACTCAACAGGCAAAACGTTTATCTCCAAACTCCTCTGACCGATGGTTCTGTCGTCAGTGACTTGGCATCGTCGAGAAATTCGTTGCAGGACAAGAGAAATGGCTCGATAGATCACAAGAGCGTGGTAAAACTACCCGATCTCTCGGTTATACCAATCATGAGTTTGAGTGAAAAAGGTTCATCCGAGACAACTATCGACGACATACATTTGTTGCCTTCCAAGCGCGATGGAAAATCAGAGATCGCTCTGCTGCCCATTACGAGAGGAATAAAGCCATGCGGACATTCGGAACCGTGCGATAGTATTATCTGCGAAGTAGAGTTTCAGCAATTTGCCGACGATAGCAATATCGTCCCTCTGATAGCCCTGAACATAGAAACCAACGAAATCGATGCTCCCGTTAGCAAGCACTGCGACAAAGCAAATTGCGACGCTCTTAGCATAGATCACGATCGCTGTCGCAAAGCCATTGTGCGATGTCATCGTTGCGATCAGATAAAAACGTGCGATATCTGTCTTGTGATTCTTAAGACCCGAAAAGCACAGATGATGCACAAAAATTGCAAGATGAGAATCGAATATAGGCACAATAGAACGAGCAGAGCAGAACTCATGAAGCACCGAATGCGAGAGAGAGAAATTCAGATACTGGAAGCAGCGAGATTAAACAAAAACGACTACACCGATCCGGTGACCGGGCACGATAGGGCAATGGAGAGTCTGCAAAAAAATTCTGAACTCATAGTAATACCGAAAGCTTCGCCGCCCGTTCAGCAACATCCGACTATAAGAATCACTTCGGTGAGCGGCGCAGCGATGACACCAAACGTTTACGCGGGCAAGATTTTTGGCAAACTGGTGCCTCGTTATCCTGTTGTATTTCCGACACAGGAAAATATCCTGGGAAAACGCACCAGCACGGAGTCTCTGGATGGTCAAACAATTGGAAAACGGACGAAATTGGAAGGCACGTCGTCGTCCGAGGCAACTCCGGAACGTGCTCAATTCATCTCGATATCTCGAACTGGCAATTTCACCGAAGCCGTTAACGTCACGGACTTGTTGCAATCCGGATCGCAAACTAGGAGCTCAATTCCGCAAATTCAATCCACCTCTTACTTTATGCCTATACGCGTAGTACCGATAGCCAATCTCAAGACCCAACCTTCTCTCCTACATCAAAGTCAGGGTGTTCCCAAATTTTGTCTCGTTCCGCAGAGTCCGAGCCAGATGTCGCAATTCCCAAAAACTCCGGCAAAGATACTGCCAGCCCAGCAACGAGCCAGAGTCAAAACCGATTTGAACGTTAACAGAAGTTCGCGAAAAGTCGATTCAAGCGCCGAATTTGTACTAAAAAGGTTCAAGCCAGGACTGCGAAGAGGTAGACGAAAGAAAAATGGTCCCAAGAGAGGCTCGAAATCGTTCGAGTGTACATTTTGCTTCAAGCGATTTAGCACAGATTGGTACTTCAAGCTTCACATAGCCAAGCACAAAGGAGAGATTAAGTTTACGTGCAAATATTGCAAAAAACCGTTTATGCATCTTTACAACATGCAAAAGCACATTGTGACAATGCACAAGGAGAAAGATTTGGAAGAGACATTAGACAGAGAGGACATTGAGGAAAATGCGCAATGTCTTAACTGCGAGGCTTGCAATCTTTCGTTCCAAACTGCCACAGAGATGGATAGTCATCAGTGCCATGTTACGTGTCTGCGATGTCACTCAAGAGTCACCGAGGGCGATCTCGTGCTTCATTTCAGGACGAAACACGAGATGTCGGAAATGAAAGCACTGGAGGAATTGGAGCGTCAAAAACGGCAAAGGGCAATGGTCGCACGGAATCGAGGCAGAAAGAGGCACGAATCCGAGGAAGATCAGTCTCGAGCAATTAGAATCAAAGAAGAGCCAAAAGATAAATGCACAGAGCAGAATAATGGTCCACCGGCAAGAAAAAGAATTTCGATACTTTCCAATGATGGCCGAACGAGACACGGCGGTCCTAACAATCAAACGCTTGTAAAAACTCCTGTGAGACGACGGACGCGAAGAAGAAAGCAAAGTATGACTGATCGACTGGAAACTACCTCATCGAATAGAAATGTAAACGACGTTATCGAAGAAGGAACTACGGCATTAGGTAAGTATTGATAATTGAAGCGCTCTTTCATCTATAAAACGAGCCATTTGAAATGACCACTTGGTTCTGGTAAACCTAAACCTAATGAAATTTAGCACTGCCCTCAATTGCAGCTCTGATGGATCCGATATCACGGTGAAACGGACATGAAATTTTCATACGTCTCGATTATTGGAACATGATAAAATGGTCGGACGAATTGAGACAATTCGTATTAACGATCAATCGATCTCTCGTGCAATTTCGAATAAGACGCATATATATAATCGCAGATACGGTCCGACTAAGGAGTAAAGACGAAAACCCGTTGCTTTTTCGTTCGATCAATCCGACCCATTTTCATCTTACGATTAAGCTTACAAATGTATGTAATGTGTGTCCGATATGGAATGAAACAATCAACTTGTGCAACTTCTTAGCGACCAAGAGAATGTTTCTCGTATGAAAATTTTCGTTGTTGAAAATTTGTTTAGAATATTAGATGAAAGAACGGTTAAAAATACCAACATTATCACCCTTATTCTTTGGACGAATTCATTTATTATTTTTGTTTTCCTTTTGTATTCCGCGATAAACTTAAAAATACTGCAAGCAATTTTACCAATAAGAGCCAAAATATGTAGTAACATATTGCAACTTTTGCCTTAAACAAACTCATGAAAAATTAGTGCCACTCATTAATAATAAACATCCGGGCATGTAAATCAATGTACAATGCCGGACAAGTAATAGAATGCAATTTATTTCAAGCGAATAGGAATTTCGGATATTCCACAATCGTCACACATCACTGTTATTTGTGATAATGGTACGTATAGGGTGTTGTGTAACTTGCTGTATTAAATTTATTTCACACGCGTTTTACCCATTATAGAGATAAAATCGTACGTTTAAGCGCAGTTTAAAATGGGGATAATCTTGCCAAACGTTCTTTATGAAAGATAAAATTTTATATTGGCATACGTTGTCGTTCCTAGATCGGAAAGCTTGATTTATAAAAAAGAAAAGAAAAGAAAACATGGAGTGCCTTGCCATCTGACCTCTATAATTTACAAACCATTTTGTGCGATACGCCTCGAACATACATATCTCGTAAATCTTTTCACAAGAGGATCATGAGAAACCCATACATATTTTTCCATCGCTTTTAGAACGAACCATCCATACAAGAAAAGATCTTGCAGAATCTTTTTTACACTTATTTCATGAGCGATGATATTAATCTACTTGGTTATGCCAGTGATATTTGCACAGAGCATTGTCTGTAGATATAAATTTGGTTAGACATTGATTTGAGACAAAGTTCAACAGCGGTGATTACCACTGGATAATAAAAAGTCAGAAATTTAATTGTTTCGTTTCATCAAATCAATGGACTGAGCTTTTATGGTCTAAAATGATATTATTCATTACAATAGAGAAGATTGTGATGGTCGTTAAGTCAGTATTAATATTATATGTGCATATTATTTTAATTTTAGTGTTTCCACACAATTTGTAAAACAGAGGATCAATAAATTTTGATGTCGCACGTTTATGAAAGCGTTTATTACGTTCCTATATTAACTTAAGAGTATACCATTTTTTAAGTGTATTGGCTTTATATCCGATCTAAAGCTTCCAACATTATGACACTGTTTCCACGGATAACCTGAGAAACATGAAAAGTTCATTAAATTATTTTCCCAGTTTTTTCTATGAGATGTTTCTATGAACTATGAACTCACCACCATGCCAATATTATTTTTCGTTCCATCTTTGCATTCTTCGGTACTCTCATCTATGACCATGTTCATGAATGGATCGAATCCTCTCAAGATCCCTATTACGTGCCTCCCGCCATTAAGCTTAACTGCACATAAAATACGTTATGAAAAATTTTTAAACTCTCAAAGTGTTTTCCATACGTTTCAAAATAATAACGATTTATACTTACGCGACAACCTTTTGTCCATGTACCTGTAATAATTGAAATATAATTTAAAAAATGGTTATCAATCGCCGCCAAACGTTTTGCCTTTATAACCTCAAAAACGTTGTACTATAAATAATAAGCATGCTATTGTCGCAAAATACCCAACTACTTACTTCTTCAATTCCGGAGGATGGGCTTTGCTCATGATTACAGTAATCAGCTAAAGGGTGGAATGTGTATTATAAATTTAATTACAAATATTAATGATAGATAGAAGCGCGTGGTAGAGTTTACCGCTTGTTGTGGTTTAGCACATGCTGCCAAATATCCGTAGTGGCAATTTGGCGAACTTCACGAAGTCAGCGCAACTAGCGGGGAAATCTAAGAATAGTAATAGTAATGTAGCAAAGTTGGATTATATTCAGTAGAAACAAATAATTTCACGAATGCGGATAAGTACATAGGAATCAGATAGTATAACGTGTAAATAATAATAATTAGCATAGTAATCGGTAATACGGCGTATGTGCTGCTGCTCTCGCAAAGTGATTTATTGTGCACCTTCCTTCGTTGGTGTGTGGAAAGTTCCCAAAATACTCGAATTCACAATCCAACGATTCTTCATGAGGATACGTCTAAACAATGAATTTTCGATGGTCGTAGACGATATAACCATCTGTTAGAATTGTTTCAATTCTAAATAACGAAACTCGGTGAAGAATGGACAGTCAAGTTTGCGGAGACGGTAGATTGCTCGAATTGATAGACGAATCTTGGAGAAAAGAGAAATTACCGATAGACGAGATTATAGTACCGTCTACAGAATTGCCAGATCCTGAAAGTGACAATGGAGATTCTCATATGACTCTGAAGGAATTGGAACAAAAATGGAATAATTTAGCTCTCGGAACTCTGAGCGAAAATCATCTTCATTCGCCAACTCCTTCTCATAATTAATTCACACTCTGATCTCGGTCATAAAAAATCTACTGTGACCATGGAATTTCCTACTCTTGGCACTCACTGCGCAGTTGGTGATTGCAAACAAAATGATTTTTTGCCATTCATTTGCAGTCACTGTGGCATCATATTTTGCAAAGATCATTTTCAAGCAACTGCTCACCATTGCCCCAATCGCATCGATAATTATGTCACGGATACCAAGAATGATTTGAAAAACTTCAGATGTTCTCAGGAATCGTGTAATGAATCCTCGCCGGTCGAGATTCCGTGCGTAAAGTGTAAAAAACATTTTTGCGTGTCTCACCGTTATCATGGGTGTTTAGAGATGAGCCAAGAGGAAAAATTGAACAAGTTAAAAAAATGGCAGAGACCAAAGGCAGAATTTGCGATAGCAAAAACAGCCGCGGATGAGGAAGTCAAGGAAGCATTAAAAAAGACAAAAAACCTCACGATGGCTAATAAAGTACGAATAACAACATAATTTTCATTTAGAACTTTAGTTTTAACAATTGCATGGCTCATAACGAATGGATATAATTTGTTTTCTTTGCGCAGATACAATTGATGCGACTGAAGGGAAAGGCAACTGGTGCTAAAACTATACCGACGACCGACAGACGATATTTCCTTGTTTATCCACCCAAAATAACTTGTCCCAAAGCCGAACCAAGACCAATCTTTGTAAATGTACAATGGACCATTGGCAAAGTTACTGATACTTTTTCAAAAGCTTTCAACATCTTCAATGCTAATAATCTTGCGAATGTGGAAAAGCTTGGGCTGTTTCATCATGAAACGGGAATTCTTGTTACCGAACAAATGGAAACCCCATTGGTGGATCTTCTGAGCGATGAAAGATTAATCGATGGTCAGAGTGTGATTTTGGAATATTCCAATGATAAGATTGATCCCGCCTTGTATAAATAAACGTCATTCTTTTCAATAATCGCAGTGTAAATAAATTATTGATAAAACAATGAGAAATTAGAGATTAAAAAATTTGAGAAAAAACAATGACAAACAAATATCTGATTTCACTGATCGACTTAGGCGTCGTTTCGTTACTTTGGGATTAAGTCAAGAGCCAGAGCCATCATTTTATTTCTACATTCTGAACAATACATGAAACAGGTATATCGCATTCTAGTCTCTATGTGTAATGATACTGCGAATGTAACAATCAATTTTCTCTTCTCTCTTCCAATTACTTTTCTGATGCTTCTTATTGTGAAAACTCCGATTTTGTAAGAAACAGTATAGTTCTCATGTTGAACGCGATGTTTCTGTTCGTCGGTGGAGACGACCATTCAAGATACGTATATCATTTTTGTTTTCCTTACAAAATATAAGTACACGCATATTTATAAAAGTACAACATTCGTTTGACTCTATGACGATGTGACAGAATGATTAATCTCTTATTCGTGGGTTTTTTTGTTTTACGAAAATTGGCGCAAGCGGATGTTCATTTTTTTTTTTAAGAAAGGAACGTAAGACCATCTCGCGCTTTCGATAAAACAATTCTAATCCTCATAATTTTTTTCGTTTACGATAATTATTCTAACACATTAAAGTCTAATCTGTTTTACATGTCTAATTCATTTATCATCTAACTCTGAAGGAATGGCTGGTAAACGCAGACTTATGCCGAAGGAAAGTATTGCACATATCTATTGCCAATAGTGATCATTGAATCAAGTTTGTGAATGGAAATCGCCTTGTTCGTTCGGCCCGTGTATTTTTTTTCTCTTGACATTGGAGTTTATTGTAACATCCGTGAAAAATCAAGTACCCTGGAATTGACTTGTTAAAACCGGTTTCCAATAGTTTCACGATCGAGCATTACTATAATTTCTTCTTCTTTCAGAACTCGAAATTCACATTTAATACATGTAAGTACGACAGTTGCGTAGTCTTAGTTTCTTAAGATCACAAGTATGAAATAATATTTGAAAAAAAATAAAATAAAATGCATTATAGGAACACGAAGACATTTAGAATATCGATAATAATTGTTCATTGCGACGGGTTACACTGACATTTGTTTGTTTTTATCGCTACGTTCTACACATGTTTTTTTTCTTTAATTATTTACTTTTTTTGATCAACTTTGCTGCACGAATTTTAGACTGTTGTTTCTCGGAAGATCTTGACCGGCGAGTCCGCATGTTTTATGTGGATGTACCGCGTTATCGTCGCCGTACCGTTGTTGCAGACTTCCTGACTTTTCTCCAAACTCGATGGCTCTGATTTTCCTGACTTTGACGTTTCTTTCGCAACGTGATTCAACTCCACCGTGTCTGTGCCGGGAATTTCCTCTTCAGAATTACGATGCATCTTATTTATAAATAATTGTTTGTTTTTGTTTTACGCGGGTCGTTCAACGCAAGCTGTTTCGTAATGTGTTTATATAGACGTACAATGACAATGTAATAACGAGAGTGACAATCTTGATTTATTTTTGCAGCGCATCCTTCGATTACTTTACTGATAGTTTTTTAGTATCGATTTTGCGCCAAAGTCATCGTATCAAATGGAAAAAAGAAAAAATAATAAGTGTCAAATAAGAAGTGTCCGAACGACACGAATTTTCCTTTAATTAAACATTATTTCTTTTAGGTTATTTCAATTTTAAAGATCTGCTTTATATATTTGGTACTTTAATAAATGAAAGAAAAACTGATGATCGACAAATGGATTATTGGTTTGATACAAAAAAAACAACCACAATACGAAATCCAGCCTACGTCGAAAATACATTTAATAAATAAATGAATAATCAGGCCAAATCCAATAGTCACATTGAGATGAAATTATTTCCGATTAATTAAAAAAGTGAAAAAAAAAATTAAGAACAATTAAATAAACACATCCATTAGACGACAACAACATCGATAATCAGTGTTCAAACCAGATAAATAAAATGTTAGTCATTGAAGAATGTTTTGCAGTGCCCGCGCGCTCAATGTGCAGCAGCAGCTCGATATATCGTGATACGTGATAGATTATACGAGGGATCCCAGAGTTTTGAAAGTATGAAGATATATTTGACGTTTACCACGAAAAAAATCATAATATGCAACTGTTGTTGACACGAATGCAAAATGAAAGTGTACGAAAGTTTGTGAACGAGAAATCAATACAATAATTGAATTACTTTTTCACTGTTTTCGAAGGAGGCTCTAATGTGCACATGCCACTTACACGAAACGAACGTACAGTGTAATAACTAAATCAGCAACACGAAATGTCACATATGCACTAAATGACTTTCGAATCATTGCCCGGTTGCTCGTAGCTTTTAACTATAATTTAATAAAGAGGTAGTACATTATACGAGCAGAGTTGAGCATGATTCGAATGAAAAATCATGAAATATAATTTTATTAGAAAATATAATTGAATAATTATTCGTCGCTCTGTCATGAAGTTATTTGGAATGATTTTTCAGTCGAATGAGACTCATCGCTTTAAACGAGGGTCTTTGTTTTTTCGTTTCAATAACGAATCGTCTATTCTTGCCGCGTGAACACATTTCGATCGAATTTTCGTCCCGTAATTATACGGATTTGCGTAGCCGCACAAGTAAGCGACCAATCAAGTCCAAGAATCTCTAGCTCACTTGCTTTCGATAACAATGATGCTACATAATATTTTTCATACATTTACATATATAATTTAACACTTAACATGAACTCTAGCTTTGGCAGTTGTGCTCGTAGTAGCGCTATAAAACATGGCTATCGTACGAGCATTCGTGATACATAAAGATCTCTGTGAATATCGTTCTCTAATCGTTTCGCACATAATGTATCATTTAAAACTAAAAATCTACAAATGCTTCTCGGAACGACGATGAAAACGTTATATCTTTCTATAATAATAGGAATACGATGCGACTTAGAGACAAAAGAAAATTATATTGTTTCGCGGCGTTAATTCCTATTTTCGAAAATAAATAAACTAAAAAAAGTACACGAAGTACCAAATTTGACGACCGATATGTAATTCCTCTAGCCTTTAGGAAGCAATAAATAATGGATACAGGACATGACGATAAGACGGTGCGCTATGAGTACTAAATAATTTTTCGTTAAGATATTACGCAGCAGCATCTCGTGCATTTCGTGCCGTTCTTTCCAACGATGTCACGTTTGCATCTCTCCGTAACTTTGTAAGCTTTCAACTTAAGTGACTCCTTTCCCGTCCTCGTCGGGGTATCCTGACTGTGCGTCGAGTCGCTCATGCTCGTCGTGACTTTTGACAAGAGCATCTCCTGTTTACTATCCGATCTTAATATTTCTATTTCGTTCTCCCTCGAACTAACGTCGTAACTATCCGTAGCCCGACAATGTGGTGAAGTTACGAGGTCCCTCGTCTCGCTGTTTCTTTTCACGAGTCTCGATTCCTCTCCAAGAGTCGGTATCGTATCTTTCGGATCTTTGGCAAGTGTTTCAGCATCCGACAACTGTCGTGGTTTCTTCCAATCGCGAGTCTCGAGGTCCTCGACATCGAGAGGCGTCCTCGAACCGGGATCGTTCGACGAGAGACCGAAGGACCCACCTTGCGAGAAACCATCCTCGCCAACATCCAAGCCACTATCTTGTGTGCGCGACGATATCCGTTGTTCGTCTTCCCGTTTCTCCGAGCCATTGTGAGCATCGTCCGACGTATCGAGGCTCGAACCCTCACCGCTGGTAACTTCGTTGACCCTCGAGACCGAACCGTCCCGACTCAGTGCCATCAGTATGCGATCCTCCTGAACGTGTACCGAACTCTCGTTCGACTCGAAATTACTCGCGTTTATTATGGCTATTCTTGGTATGACGATGTCACTGTGAAAAGCCGACTCTCCCGGATCGGCGGGACTCGAGTCCGAGGACGATCTATGCTGCGAATAGGCAAAGGAACGATAACCCTGACGCGTTTTATCCTGTATCCAGGATTGCGTCAGGAGATGAGATCTTTGCCACGAGACGTCGCTGTTGCATCTCATCTTTCTCACTCTCCATTCACGATTATCCTCCGTATCTGGCCAAGAGTGCAAGTGGCACTCCACCGATCTCGATTCCATCTCTTTCTCCATTGACGTTGACTTTGTTTCAACGTCTTCGTTCTTGCATTTAGCTATAAGCTCCAATTTTGATTTCAAAAGGGTAGGCGAAACTGCCGCGTCGATGCGCTTGAATATTCTCGAGGATCTTTTCGGGCCGCTTGCACAATCTAAACCTACGAATTCCTCTTGGGTATCGACATATCCCGACGTCAGTATTGCATTAGGACTCGGACTGTCCATACTATCGGGCGTGTAGGGATCATGCTCAATGGGTGCTGCGTGCAAAAGCATCGACGTACGTTCGACGGAGCGAGAACGTGCGGCGCTCGCGCAACTACGGCAATCAGGCAACATTGGTAACAATTCTGCATAATAATCCGGCACTCGAAAGCAATATTTTGACGATTCTGGTAAGCTGCAGCAATTTATCATACCTGCGTCCGAGACAAGCATAGCCCTCAAGAAGACTGGCTGGAAAAAATGGGAAAAACAAAACGGACGTAGCCTCGTGTAAATATTATTACTCGTGCTTTACTTCTTTTTGTTCGTTGCAAATTATGCTCGAACAGGTTTGGAGCTAACTGGGTCTAGTGTGAAGGTCGTTTTTTTTAAAACCATGTAAGAGATGTATAATGCCATAAATAACTAATATGAAATATTAAGGGCCTCTACATGATTTGCGTCTAATAATGTATTATTATACAGGGCAGTGGACAACATTTTGAGGGGGCCTGCATGATATTGTTTCGTAAGACTCCTTTACTCACGATACAATCATTCTGGGTGGCTGCTGGGCTAAACTTTCCTATACAGGGGAAAAACAAAATGTGTGAACGCGTACACTTAGCTCAATAAAGGTACAACCCAAAATGTCAAATTGTGAGAAAAATCTATTCGAATGAGAACATAAAGAGTCAGAAGCTTGCCCAAAGCCCAAAAGAATGAACGATCGTATTTTCAGGGAACACAACAATATTATATTGTGGCGAGCAAGCCCCAATGAGGATTCGTAATAATATATGTCCATATAGAAAATGATTAATTTGGAGTTGTAATGAAGAGAGGCGGTAAAAAGACAGGGTAAGAAAAAGAGAAACAACGTGGAAATGATGAAATTGAAAAAAGGTAAATCAAGACAAGAACAGACAGAGAAGTTCGTAGATATAGGTACCTTTGAGTGCTTAGAGATTCATTCGAAACTCCAGAAAAACAGGCTGCCCATAATCATTAAAAGAACGAATCATCAGAATGCGAATTCATGAAGAGTATGAGTATAATTGTACCCAGTATTAACGGAAAAACAAATT
Source organism: Netelia virgata (assembly GCA_951802705.1). Taxonomy (NCBI): domain Eukaryota; kingdom Metazoa; phylum Arthropoda; class Insecta; order Hymenoptera; family Ichneumonidae; genus Netelia; species Netelia virgata. Next base: position 26,020,313 of record OX637865.1, read on the forward strand.
GACAAGAAAAAAAGAAAGAGACCACGACTAATTCATGAGTGGTAAAATAATCCATAGACGATTTATCGTTTTTACCTTATGATCGCCCATGCACGTTGTCGGCCCGATTATACCGTACTCCACCGCTTCGGGGCAACATATCTAGACGCGATTAATATAGTTTAATGTAGAAATATATACGAATAGAACATTAAGAGCCACGTAATATAATTTGGCGATTCAACTCACGTTTTGGACTAGCGTTTTCGCAGTAGGGCTGAATAGGATTCTGTCGCACCATGCCGGTACTCTCGTTTGCATATAATTCGTACCCTGATCAACGTCTTCCTCAAAAGGATAGCTCGGCACGAATTTTATCGGAAATTCGATCAGCCTCCCATCAAAATCTTCCAATTCTCGGTCATACTCGCGCAACTTTACAAAAGATAAACGTCCAAGTTGAATAATATTATTGCATCGTCGTTTTTATTTGTACCAATTTGTTCATGCGTTACATAAACAGTATGACATTGCGCGTGTCGTAAAGCTCACCCATTGACCACTGTTCTCGGCGAATACGTGACGATGCTCGTGATGAGAAAATTCCTTCTTGCCTAACGTTAGTATCAGATTTTCATCGGTGTTTCGAAACTGTAATCTAGAAATATTACCCTTACTCGACAGCCTGCTTTCATGAGTATCTTCTGTGAGTTTCTGTGAATCACAGTGAAGACAGTTATAAGGTTTGTAGTACACAGTAAGACAGAGAGAGAGAGACAGACAGACACACAGACAGAAAGAGAAGCAGAGAGAGAGAGAGAGAGAGAGAGAGAGAGAGAGAGAGAGAGAGAGAGAGAGAGAGAAAGGGACAGACAGACAGAGATAAGCACAGAGCAATGTACAGTGGAAGAGCACCAGAATATAGAAGCGACAAAACAGATGCAAGGGATGGCATGGTTGTCTCGCCTGATGACGTTAAAAGTCGTTATCGATACCTTTATCACGCTAGCTGTATCAGTGCGGAAATTAAAATCTCCGAAGAGAAAGTACGGCACGTTTGGATACTGATCATTGTGAAACCTGTCTAGCGTATGCTCCAAGGCTCTTCTCCGTGTCTTACTGTATACGGAAGGAAACTGCAATCGTGAAAACATTACAATTACGATGCAAAAATGTACGATTTTTTTCTCCACATTTTCGAAAGTAGTCATTAAATTGTTATAAAAGTAGAGTAGACTCACTGTTTCCATTGCTATAAAATTGCTAGCATCGTGAAACAAGTGTATGTTTATGAGATCAAAGACTGTTCCACTGATGCTCCATCGGGTACGCAAAAAGCCCTTTCTCGACCATTTGCACTCAGGAAAAAAATCCTGCGGAAACTTTGACTTCTCTTTGGTTGATACTGCCTCTATGTTTCCCGAATGCACTTCCTTTCCAGTCACTGGTACGAAGGCACATTCTAAAATCGTATCGATCATTAAATTTCTAAATGCTTCTTTTTTTTCGATAATTTATGTATTTATTTCGCGGTTCTCCTAAATCTTGGCTTACAAACCTTTAAAGTCCCACAGTAGCACGTCTTTCAGTGATTCGTGCACAAAATAGAAATTCCCCAATGCCTAAAGATTGAAAGGATTTCTCGTGAATGTTTCCAATGGTGCGAATAATTATGTTTTTCATTTATTTACAGATACGATTAAAACCCACCGTAAAATGTTCCGCGGACGAAAAATCTTCGTCCAGATAAACCCTGACCTTATCGAAGAGTCTGAGCTCTTCGGAAGACATCAATAGCCTGTGCGCGAAAATTGCGTTTCGTTTTATTTTTCTTTCTTTTTGTAAAGGGCACGAAATAGTAAACTAGGTCTTTCGTGAGAAAACATTGATTTTTCATCGGGAGCTCCGCTCACAACGCCCTTCTCGACGTGCATTATAAAATTAATCTGGGAACCCTTTGATAAGACTCACCCAAGCATGCTATATCGGATCATTATCTATTTTTATAGCAGCCTACCGCTCGTGCGTTAAGTCATTCTATTTACCGATTTTTCAGCCGTACTAAAGGCTGTTGCTAAACCAATATACAATGTGGTCGAAAGAAATACTTTGCCACATTCTTTCTTCACAATTTCCCAATAATTCAGTACCAACATATATTTTTATCCCATTAGTTTGGGTATAAAGTAACTCTATTAGAAGAAGCCTCTCAGGAAGCTTCACAACAGAGTTAACACGAATGGAAAAATTATTCAACGTTGCATCAACATTTGAAATGTATGAAACCAATATTGTCTTGCCGACGAATCAAATCTCCTCACAAAAGACATACGATATAAAGAGATATTAATATTATTTTTATTCTTGCCGTTCATTTTGTTTCGCTTACCTAACGAAATCTTCTACGTGTCTCATACTTTGCTCGTAATTCTTTCCGCCTACCTCTTGGCAGTGTAATGCTATAAATTTTGGGTCTAGACGCGATATAGTCTGAAAAATAAAACTGAGAGATAACACAAATTATGCGACTCTCGAGGGTCCTGACTGAGAGTTTGTAAATATTATACACCTGTAATCTCGAGTTGTATGTACTCACAGATAAAAATTCTTCGGTCCATATTTTCAGCATAACACCAGGCTGCAAATAAAAATTTATAAACATCAAGAATTTTAAATAAAACCTCTTTCCTTTGCTTCGATTGTTCCTAATATATTTTCGTATATGGATTATTTGGGTTATTGCAACATTCACGCGAAAGTCTGATTTTTTTTCATAATATTATGATTGAAGGGGTGATAAAAACAAAAAATAAATACGAGCATTGACATACGATCGATGAAAAATCACTCGACGATCGAACATGACGAATGACATGTGGCTAATATTGCGGCTAACTGGGAAAAAAAACATGTGAATTTGCTTACCTCTTCGAATATACTGCCGACGTTCGCGGTGATGAGGAGAACCGGAATTCCACCCGACATTTTGACACTTTGTACGAGATAAAAAAAGGAGGACGAAAAGATGTTCTACAGTTGACAAACACACGGTCACGTCTATCTCGCTCTCTCTTTCTCTGCTTCGTGTGTGTGTATGTGTGGTTGTGTCACTTTTGACAGGTGATCGAGGACGAGTTGATCGACCCCACGAGAACAAGAGACACACACGCAGCCGATGTGTGTTATCCTCTGGTGAACGTCGTTCTCACGAGTAGCAAACGGTGCAACACCCCACCGCTCAACTAACACCGCCGTCACTCGTCACGGGGCACCGCCAAACCGGGCACTCAGTCCCTCTCTCCTCTCTCCCTCGTTCCCTCACTCCCTCTCTCTCTATCACCCGCTCACTCCCTCTCTCTCTTTCTCTACCTCGCTCCCTTCCTCTAGCACTCGTTTCTTCACTATTCGACGACCTTTTCCTCTTCTTTTTTATCACTTACGTTTTCCAACGTAGAATCGGAAAAAAAGAGAAGAGGAAGACCGATTGATCAGCAGCCTCGAGCGGGTTGTGTACACCGCGGGAGTACCGAGAACGTTTCAACCCCCGTGGCGGCTAGCGGCCACGATGATCGCGCACCTCACCTCGCTCTGCTCATCTGGTCTCTCACCGTACACGCACATAATTAATAATCGAATAACGCGAGTCGTTGGGCCACAATTGAGCAACCAGCGTGTCGTCGTGCGATAAAAATACAATATCCTTGTAACATCGTGCGCTGTGTGTACAACACTTCTACTCTCGGCTTATATATATTATTTTTTCCCTCTATACTTCGCATGGGAAACCACGCCTACTTCTGGCTCGTACGTCAATAAGCAATGCCGTACCGTGAGAGGATTGTCGACGGTACCCTGGGATTATACCGATCAGACGCTCCCACTCTTCTTCTAAAAATGTTTGGTTTTATTGCTCAATTATTAATGTGGTGTGAAACAAACGCTCTATTCTTTCTATCTCACCCCTCTATGACTACCGATAGTGCTATCTTTGGCACATGTGGACACTCGGACAGTGTTTCGCATCACCTTCAAGGGGTGTGAAAGACATAGGATTTGAATTTTTTGTTAACATTGCATGACATATGCGAGCCAATGTAAATTGGTATATGATGCAGAATTAACTCCTGCATCCCATAAGAATTAGGGCTTTCTTGGAATCATTCAGCACCCTAAAAATATTGTCCACAACCGTTTATTACCGATCGAGTCCGCTCTTAGTATTTAGCCTCTCGTTCTCTGTCGCTCCACCATCATGCCAATGGCGCTATTATTCTCACACTCACCTTGCCGACTGAGACTTTTGCAGTCCTCTCAAGGTAACGTAACGTCCACTATCCGTTGGTAACAAATAATTTTATACGGTGCAAGTCATTCACGGGCAAATGAAAATTATTATGAGCTGCCCAAGTCAATTCGGCATTTTATAAGAATTTTCGGTTAGTGGTAACATTTCACACGCTAGAAGCCCACCGGCTACAAATTTTGAATTTCAACTGCTTGCATTCATGGAGAATTCAAAGCACCGATTTCTCGACTTTATATAGGTATTTCCATTCGTTGGATTATTCAGACTATCAAACGAGTTCGATCCCTCTTGATTTCACATATCGTATCATCAAGTGAAAATACGTATTTCCTTTGAATAGAATTTTTGTCGCTTAATTTGTGGGTATATTAATAATTATTTGAGGAAATTTGGAATCTTTGCGTTTTGAGAAGAAACGACAGGACACGGCCCTGTGCACGACACTGATTGACGGAAACACTGGCGCCAGCCAGCTTGAGCTGCGAGAAAGAAAATGCGTGTGTTGGATGCATGGCGTGAGACCAGAAAGTAGGAAACCTGCTCTGGAAATTCGAGACCGCGTGAAAGAGTGAGAGAGCCGAAGAGCACAAGCTCTCGTAGCGCTTGCGCTTGTACTCGCACGTATACACTCGCTTGCGTTCTTGACTCCTCTATCTTCTTTATTACTCCCTGCTTTCCCCACCTAAATCCTCCGTGTGCCTCTCATATCTGCCAGTACGCTTTTCCGGTTTCACATCTTTACGTGTACCGTTCCGAGCGTTCCGAGCATCGTAAACTACATGAATGACGCATTATCAACATCCGTCTTCGTAATCTACTTCACAACAGAGATAAATAAAAGATGTATAGGAGCGTATTATTGGTGGCTCTGTTGACGACATTTATCGGAGCTGAGATAGTCCAAGTGTCGCAAGTTTTCGTCATCCCCATTGGACCAGAATTGTTCGATTGGAGCGTTGATTGTGAGCTCCCGATAAATATAATGACAGATAGGATACCACACATTTTTCTCTTTGTGTATATTACCCTGCGGGACTAACTTTCAATTCCGTTGCAGCTGTGCATTCGGACTTTTCGTATCAGGTTTCCCTGCTCAATGCCCCTGATCTACCACCATGGATTCATTATAGTTATAGCAAGCGATACAGAAAAGGATTCTTGTATGGCGCAGCTCCGAAGAGTCAACCGGATTTTCAGCTGGAAATAGTAGGTTTGAATAAGCAGACCTACGAGACTGGTTACAGAGTTCTCAATATGAATGTCAGAGAGAATGAAAATGTTACCAAGTACGAGGTCCAAGTGAAGATCGATAATCTTAACGTCGAAGATACCTTCGATGCTGGTAGAATGGAGCAATTGCTCGATGTATTCAGGTGACGAATTCATCGTTCGTGTACAAAGGAATTTACGAAATGGCGATTTTATTGAATTTTATTACAGAAATGTTCTGTGGGTAGAGGCGCGGGATATATATCTGACCTTTTTGGCTTCGGCGGTTGAGCTTGGAGCGAGATTACCTCTGGATCCAAAAGAACCCGAGGGGTAAGAAAGCACAATGTAAATGTTCATTGGCCTAAGATGAATATTCCAACCTTACAACAGTATTAAAAGACAAACGGGTTCAATTCACAGTGTTGTTATGAGACTGGGAAGCACTATTCCATTTTCCAAGGATCTGAATGAGTTTCAAGAAGAAATAAAACCCCTATGGAGACGCTCCCCGTGTCCACGAGATTTCAAAAAAACAACACGAGAACGAGTATTTCGAGAAGCTGGATTTCTTTTGGATTGGTGTTTCTTCCGTTTGGTAAAACTACATTTATATTTTTACATAATGTATACCTCTATTTCATTCGATTAAACGAGGTTCAGCCTTTGAAGTTACCTAAACATGTAAAGACGGGTACCGGCAAGACCTCGGAAACAATCGTAATTATCAGGAGTTATAGGCTGATCTATCTTGAAGACCACAATTTAGAAAAATTTTTGCTCTACTTTTTTAAACCTTTTGATGTGCCTTTCAAATATGATGATTCCGAATATTAGAATCATGTAGGCATATCGGTCTATCAGTCCTTGAAAGTTTGAACCTTAGATACGAATACGAGAATGGCAATATACGGGATATCAATTGTCTATGTCGGAAATACAACTCAGCTTTCTTGAATGCAAAATGTTTCACAGATCGACGAAAATCGGACTCCTCATCAGGAGAGTGCTAGACGAGGTCCCAGTATGAACGTCATCAGTCGAAAATCATCAGGAATCTCTGAGTGGCGATGGGCTAGACCATTTAAAACTGATATGCCGACAAGAAGTTACATGAAGGAAATTGCGACCACGGTGTTCATTCCAACCGCACTGTTGCTTATACTTGCGGGTCTATTGAGCACTGCGCTCTGTCTTCATCACGACAAAATGTAAGAGTAGCTCTATTAATAATAATATAATTTATTTGTTTTCGATCCATTCTGATAAAGTCGTTGCACCGCAATTCCTTTGAACCAAATAGTCAACATAGAAACTTGAACTTTGTTTAAAATACGACGAATTCTTGTGCAAGAATCATATATTGTAGCATTGAACCAAATTGTAGGACGGATCTGCAGTCGGAGCAATACTTTCATGAGCTCTTTAACATTATGCTACCAGATGAGGTTCGCGAAAGGTAAAGAAGAATATCTCGATATCCCGTTATCGATGAGTTTCAAATCTATCAGTTTAAAAATATTAACCCGAGTTATTTGATCACCAGTTATTTATATGGTTGATTCGGCGAAAACTGAGTAAACTTGATGCGTTATTCGTTGAACGATGGACTAACGAATTCGAGTTAAAAAGTGGCAACACTGATAATTGTCATAATACTTTCTCTCTTCCTATTCCTACCCTCCGTGGTGCTGCATGAATTATAATTATCTATTTTCGGTTTTGCATAGATTCTCAGTTTAATATGTATATTTTTTATTTTGCTTTAACAGTTTTGTTTTTTCTCTGTTGGTTGGATCGGCTACTTAAGCTGAACGAAAAGTTAACTTGTGAGCATGTCATTATAACGTCAGCGGTATGTACTATGTTTATTTATTTTGCTTTGGACAAAATATTACTCTTGTGCTAGTTCTTAATGTTCAGATTTCATTACAGTCAGAAGAGGGAACCATCGCCGGTGGAAGGCGTGGGCAACAATGGTGTTCAAATGGTCCAATATGCAACTTCCGAGCGAGGAACATTGAGATCCCTCTCTGCCAAGCCCTCCAGCCCGAGTGGCTCTGTGATGAGAAGTCCAAGGTATTGCTCCCACTCTTCTCCTATTTATTATATAGTATCCCAATAATGAAATATACACGCTAGTAATATGCATTTAATATTGCATTTTATATGCTTGTAATATTTTATTCAATTTTCAGAGCATCCGAAGAACGCTGTAATCCGTATATACGACCGAATCCGCCACCTTATGCTGGTCCGAGCAACATGTAGGTAGCACAAGTCTGGCAAAATATTCGTATAGTGTTACTTAAAGTATATGCATCAGACAGAAAAATATAAATTTGTTCTCATTTCCATGCCAGTCTACGAGTCAATTTCTGACTACACGAGGAGCCAGCCAAGACGTGGTTTTGTTGAAGAATCGCACCTTGGAGAGAGAACCAAATACACGATACCGACAAACAATCGAGCATCGTTGTTAATCTCTAGCACTGGCACCGGAAATCATATCATTAGAATTTTTAAATTATAAAACGCAAGTATCACGAGATGTAAAGATCTTGGGTATAAAGTCGTGCGTATCATGAATTTACTTTGTAACAGGTAAAAACAATCTAAATATCACATTATATAAATTTCCATTAAATGTGGTATGTTATTAAAACGTTAAAAAGTAAACATTCAGCTGATTCCCATTATTCAGTTGTCGTCAGTGTTGCGTGGCGTCTATCACACCAATTTCATCAGATATTCGTTACTGTGGGGGTTTCCGAAAGTCCAGCAGTGCTAAATGAATGATTGAGACACGAGGGAATAGACAGTTACCACGATAAAACAAAGTATCTTTGTTACAATACAGTGGTACCTCGGTATACGACCTTAACGCATTGGCAGTCAAAGGACATATATCAAACCAATCATTCCCATAAGAAGTAATGTAAAAATGATTCGGGTCTCACGCAAAAAAAAATCGTATTGATATTGTATCCCTACATTAATGGTATTGTAAAATAATTTAAACACTGTTTAAATACATAAATCAAAAGTTCGATTTTATTATCAATAGATTGTTAACACATTGCTTAAGAGTCAGTGTTACAGGCGGTGGGTGATTCGAAAACGCGATTCAATTTCTCCGGCACTGAACATCCGATCTCGTTAAAATTTTGAGGATACCTAGAGAATTATGGCAAAATGTGGCTAAATGTTTTTTTTTCCAAAATTGTAAACAAAAATTCAAAATTTTAAAGCGTTCGATTGCTCACTGCTGGAGAAAGTACTGATAGCGTTTTCACATCGCTCGTTGTTTGTAACACTTTTTCCAAAATTTTGGAAGTCAGCGACTTCCTAGGATCCATATCTGACGGAATGGTAGTACGATTCAGTCGCATTAGCTGTGCTGAAAAACATTTTAGAACGGAAATCCAGTACAGTCAGCCAATTTCCGAACACGCTCTATATATACAAAAAAGTTGTAAAGCACGGGCTCTCTACGACAATTTATATAAGTCGGTTGAAGAGAGCCACGGGACGCGACGTGGTGCCCCCACCACGCCGTCCGGCCGCGCGGACGACGTTGCTCGGTGACCCGCGAGCGCGCGATCGAATTACATCATTACCCGCAATGAGATGAACGCTTTAAAGGCTTCGTATCATATTGAATTTTCTGCCCAAAAATGTTGAGAATCCTCTGGACCTTGAATTTTGCGAAAATCTTGATTACAACAATAAGTCGAAGAGACATATCAATATCGATATTTCGGCTTGTAATTAAGATATTGAGACTTTTTTTATATTATGTCTTGCACAAGCGTATCATAATCTGAAAGAATATTTCAATCAGCTTCATAATTTAAGGCGGTATTTCTATTTGTTTATAAGCTAAAATTTTATGTCCTCGAAAAATGGAGTTTTTTTGCACGAAATTGTTTTTTTGAGTCGAATACTGAATGTACATGTTGAAACGAACCTCCTGAATGTTTTTCTATCGTGTGAGCCTTCTGTGTTGGCTGGAATCTCATAACGCCGCATTTTCGCAGATCGGCGATTGTTGCTAAACTATATAACATAGATCGATAAATTTTGCGTGTGTCTCTTGGAAATAGTTTTTCCTAGATGGTATATAAGCATTGGAACGCTATGGTGATGAACGACCAATAGCAGATGCTCAAAGCAAAACAAACAAATCGTTGTTCAATCGCATTTTACCGCTAAATTAACAATGTCACGCGATTTTTGCACAGGACTTTTTTTGTAAAGGACATTATGGCACACAACTTTTGTGGGAAGCATTTTTTGATAAAACTCAGTGCAAAAGAATTAACTCTAATAAACTGTTTTTTTCAACCATCTCTGGTGGCTAAAAAACATATCGGATTGAACCGCAAAACTCAGGGCATGTTTCTGGAGGTTCAAATAACCTATACAAAAATGGGCCCTCCTCTTGTGTCCTTGAATAGAACTCATGTCTATTTCGACTGGACTAGTTATAGTTTCCAGGGTTTCCAGGAAGAAGACGATAACCTGCCGAGTAGAGCGCCACGCCCAGCTTGTGGAGAAATGCACAACCCGAAGGTTGTGCATTCTCACGAGTTTTCATACCACTTACTCTCTTTTATATTCACTCTTCAGTGGCGATAGTATTTTTTCGTCGCGATGGCGCTTTTTAAGTAAACGACAGATTAGTTTTGTATACAAACAATACAATTTTACCCTAATCCCGATATAATCGAATATATAATGGCATCAGTCCAAGACCGTAAGTCGAGCCGAATATTCTCCAGTATACGCGTTGTTATGGCTTCGTTAAATATGAACATTATTCGATGACAGTGAGGTTAGGATGGACGCTTTATTTTAAAAACTTTCGTTTCGGTACTTCAATATTTTGTTGAATTATTGGATATTTGAAATACGTAATGTAATACTTGGGCTTTTTGTCACTAGTCTTTAATACTAAAATGACACACTAAGAAGACACATGCTTTTATTTTTGGACTTTTTTTTCATTACTATGAGATTTGATATATCTGAAATTATAGACTACTGCAACTCTCGGTAAATTGTTAAATTATCATAAAGTATTATAAAATCATAAAGTGTTGGCTTGTTGCTTACCACTGATTAATAATGCACATACCCTTCTATGACTATTCATCATTTGCCCTAATTGCTATTTCTGTATCGTCTATTTTTTTGTTAATTTTTTTAAGGTTTATATGTTTTTTTATTTTGGTAGAACTTTGTTTTTCATATCTGCGATTTCCAATACTTTTTAGTTTCCCAATTTCTTTTTTTTTCCTTAGTATTTGTTAATACCTTTTCTTTTCTTTCCCAATTTCTTTTTTTTTCCTTAGGATTTGTATCTTCTCAAAATTTTATCCATTACTGGTTTCCAACAGAATGTCTTCATTGGATATTTTCGTTCGCATTATCTTCATTATGGTAAAATCGCTCATTGAAAAACTGAACTCGAATATCGCTTCAACCATTAGTTCAAATTTGAGTTTTTCATTAGTTTGTAAATTCTATAGTTGAACCATCGGTGTATACCACAGCATTCTTTTCTATCATCATACAATATTTGAACAATCGTGACAGGTTCTAACATGCCTATAAATCTGATTTAAGGACAAAAGTTGTGGGTCAGGCTATGTTTCATAAATGATATAATAAATAGTATCAAACAATTTGAAGATCTTTTATTTGCATCTCAATTTACAGGAAATAAATTAAAGCGTGTATCATATGATACATGGAGCACAAGAGAGCAATTATGTCTCGCTTCGAGTGTACTGAAATCTGGCGACCAGAACTGGATGGGAGTATCAAGATCGTTGAAACCATTTGCGGAGAAAGAAGCACTGCGTCCACCGGATTGGTTTTCCCAAAAATCGTGTGCTATGCAGTATGCCATTCTGCTCGAGAATGCAGATGCTCCAAAGCGAAAGAAACGAGAGAGCGGAGAAACCACAGGGGAATCCATAGTGAGACGATTGACGCAGGAACGTATAGCCGAACTTGGTCAGATACTCGCTTTTCAACGAGACGAGTACCAGCAGTTAAAGGCGGAAGTAAATTTGTTAAGGTCGGGCACGATAACCGAGGAGAAACTACAGAAGATGTGGTTAGCGATAGAACAAGAGGAACGTGATCAGGAACAAAAAGCAAGGGCACACGCCGCTTGGCTCGCAAAGCGCCAACAGAAGCAAGAAGTGCAATCATTGCAGCCTGTGACCCTTGCTGCGCCACGAAAAACTTTGGACACCACGATTGATAGCCAAGAGGCAAGCGAATCGACCAATGACGAAGAGGAGAAAAAAAATCGAGGCGGCAGATCACCCCTGTTAACGAGTCTGCTAAAATCTCCGAGTCCTACTACTCAAATTCAAACTCCACCATCGTCCGCCCAAGTAAATTCTCCGACGATAGCCAGTCTTTTGGGTTCCAGTCCGAAAGTTCCTACCACACAAATATCATCGAGCATACAGCCGCAATTACATCATCTAGGGTCTAGCACAATAAATAACACAGTGCCTGAAAGACCGTCGGCAGGAGCACCGACGCTCTCGATGCTCCTCGAATTGCCAGCTAATTTGCAGAGAGGTTCACTGACGAATTTACAACAGGCAACCACCAATTCACAGCAAAAAACTCCACCCGAAATTCATGTACAGAATCAACCTATTAAACAAACTCCCTTTCAGAGCGATATACCGACCCCCAAACCACCGACAGTTGCTTCAACATTGCCAAACATTTCTGTTACCGAGACCATGGTACAGATAATCGATCCGATCGACGACGTGATACGAAAAGACATCATGGCCGATGTGATAAACAAAGACGAGATAAATGAAATAATCGGCGATCTCGAAGAGTTGATAAAAGAGGAAATTACGGCAAGTCCTCAGGCACCACCGAAACCAGTTGTACTTCCAACGGTTGTGGAAAATTTACCGATTCCGGATGTAGAAAAAATCGTCGTGCCCGACCGTCCGGAGCCAAGGGACGTCGACGAGCCGGTCTCACTGTCGAATTCACCGCAGAGTGAAATGGCTATCGAGGAGATCGATCAGAGTACCTCGAGTATCGCAGAAATTATCGGCACTGTTGCTATTGATTTGGTAGAACCAAAGATTACTTTAGTACCAGTAGCACCATCCGAGGAACCGATGCAAGTTGAGGAAAAAGAGGAAATTAAGACGGACGTAACGGTGGAAGAAAAACCAGTTACCGAGCCAGAAGAACCGAAGGAAACTCAAAACGAAAATGTTGTAGACGATACAAATAGAGCGATTGAAAAAGAAATGCCCGAGGAGAAAAATTGCGAAGAACAGGAAATCCAGGAAACGACCGAGGATGTTGAAATTCCGGCAGTGGAAACAAAAAGTCCTGATCCCGTTGTCGAAAGCTTACCCGAAAAATCAGTTGAAAATGAAAGCAAAGAGGCTGAACTTCCAGTAATTACAGCCGAGGCGGAAGAAACGATGGAAAAATCCACCGAACAAGCTGAATCGCCGGAAGAATCGAAAGAAAATAACGATGTAGAATTAGATCAGATCGAAATGAATCTGGCGAAAATCACCGGTGAACAGACGGAAACTTGTTCCGCTGAAGTCGTGAGCGTTTGTTCCGAATTGACAACCGACGTTCCCAGCGTCGAGGATAACGAAAAGTCGCAAGACATCAGTATGATATTGGAAGATGACGAGAGTTCGCAGAGTAACTCGAGTAAGAAGAAAGACATCGATGAACAATCGATCTCCGAGAACGCTATTGATGGTTCAGACTCGCAAGAATCTTTTAAAGAAGATGCAACGTCGAAAGACGCTACAATGGAAACGGTGAACGATACATCCGCAGAGACGGAGGTTCCTACTACCGAAATTGTTCTTGAAAAACCGGATGATGATCCTAAAACAGAAGATTCGAAAGATTCCGTGGATAGCATGACCGCGACACCACCGGAGATCGAGAAAAGCGAAAGCGTCGAGGAAGCGACGCTCCCCGAATTGGAAAAGGTATTGATAGAGACAGATCGGAAGTCGGAGAAAAAAATCGAGATCGACGAGATGGAAAAGACGGAGCTTGATGAATCCCCAACACCAGATGTCGAAGAGAGCGACGAGAAAAAGTGTCCAAGTCTAGTTCCAAAAGAAGAGAAACCGGATGTAAAGGAAGAGCTGGAACAAAATTCGTTAAAGGAACAACACGAAGAACCGAAGAAAGAAGAAATTGAGGTCAAAGAGGAGAAGGAAGATGATATTAAACCGATGGACAACGAATTGTTAGCAGTAAAAAAGGACCCTACGGAATTAGCGGGTAGCGTCTGCGATGACATGGGTGACCTCGACGAGGAAGAATCTTCGTTGAGCAAACTTAGCGGTGGCCGGGCGATGAAGACGTACTCGAAGAAGCAAACTATTGCGGTCGACAGCGAACCCGAAAATGAAAGCAGTGGCGAGAATGCTGATTATCGTGCTTGGAAAAAAGCTGTTATGCTCGTTTACAACAGACTCGCGACACACAAATACGCTTCTGCATTTCTTCGCCCGATAACAGAGGACCAAGCGCCTGGATATCACTCGGTCATCTTTCGGCCTATGGATTTGTCAACGATCAAAAAAAATATCGAGAACGGCACGATCCGTTCCACTGTACACTTCCAACGGGACGTTATGCTCATGTTTCAAAATGCTATTATGTACAACAAACAGGATACCTTCGTGTACAAAATGGCCACGACGATGCAAGAAGAATGTTTGCAACACATGCAGGTATAGAAAAATGCCCCGTTCGTCGATAACTGCAACTTCTGGATGATCGTTATAATTGTTTTCTTTGTCGTTCCAGCTTCTCGTTCATGTTAGAGGAGAAGGACAATTGCGCAGAGAAACACGGACTGCTGCAAGCAGTAGCAGCGAAACTAGCGATTCTAGCATAAAGAGAAAACGAAGTCACATAACGCCGAGTCCGCACGACACGGACAGTCCTCGTGGCAAAAAGCGCAGGAAGTCCGAGAACGATTAAAATTTTGCTGCTACTCGAATGAATTATTCAAATAATGATATACGATTTCGGGTAAGATGACTCTTTGATATCAGATCAATTCGTTTTTTATGCATTGTACAAAAGAGTTTAATGAGTTATTATTTTGCCACGAGACCATACTCGATGAGGAATTTAGCGTGCAAAGAAAATTAGCAGAAAATCCCGAGACACACGGTTGGTCGTTTAGACTTTCTATTTTCATTTATTATTCGGAAGAAAACAAGAGAGCTAGCAAAGAGTCACTCTTGCATATCCGATTAATTGGTATATACCGTCAGTCTGTACATAAATTTACCAGTTTAATAATAATCTATGATAAATAAGTATTGAAACAAAACATTGAAAAAAATACATTTCTACGAAAGAATAAATAATAATAAAAAAAATCGTAACATGGGTCACTATGCTTGTGGCGATTCAACCAAAATGATTTGCAGCTCCGACGAGGAAGAGGGTTATGGTGGAGCTTCGCGACATCCGTCTCGCACGACTTCCGCTATTTCTCGGATGAATCAGTGCGACAAGCGAAACCTTATACTCGGAACCTTCGGCGAAGCTGTAAGAGTGTTGCCGTCGCTATAACGTTAAAAGATAATAATGGTAACAAACAAAAATCGTTCATAATTTTAAAAAGCCGCCGCTTCCTCTGCCACCCGTTTCCGATGAAACAGATCGACAGTTCTGGGCAGAAGATGAATTGAGTAGCTGCGAATCGAGGCACCTCGTTATAGCAAGACGCAAGCGAAGACACAGTGTGGCGTACAGAAATCGTGCGGCTGTGCATAGAAGTCGCTCGGGACTGTTTGACTCGTCGAGTTCTAGCACGGAAACGGCTTGTGTTAACATACCGCCTTCCGGTATCCTCGCTGATAGCAGAAGAAATCGGTTTAATGCGAGGAACGCTCGTTGGAAATTTACTTATTATTTGGTTTACAGTAAGAAGACGAAGATTCCAAAACTGTCCGGGAACATCGAGAACTCAGAGGACTAGGGACTCGAGTGGTGGGGTCCAGACGAAATTAAACGCAAAAACAGTATCTCAATTTGTAGCGACCGGAAGTAATTTGACATCAAGTTGCGATATCGTGCAGCCCCCCGTACGTGGTCGTCGATTTAATATATCGATTCTGTCGCGACGAAAGAAGCGGAAATCTGTCGGTACACGAATTTTTGAGAACGGAACGGTAACTTCGCGTACACCGTCAAAATCGGAAGCAGGCAACGGTCAAAAAAATCCTACTTCAAAGCTGAGGCCACCGACAAAGTCTAGACGAGAGTAGAATGAAACGACATTAATATTATTTACCAATCTGCTAATGTTTTTAAAAATTTTAATACAATGTTCGCTGCGCGCCGTTCTGTCGCAACGAACGTAACGTGTATCGCATGTGCACGAGCTTTCAGCTGACAATGAGTCAAGTTGGTCTGGTGTAGTTCAGTGCATACGTAGGATTCCTGCGTATGTATACCAGATACGAGCACTCTGTGTATACACAGTTGGAGATACAGGTCGACGAGCCGGCAACTCACTGCATCGGAAGCTTCAGTGGGTGGCGAAATGTTTAGCTATATAGCAAGTTTCGTTGGTTTTATCACGTTAGCCTTGTCAAAAAGAAATTGAAGTCGTACGGCGTGCAGTGCTTTGTTTTATTCGGCTTGAATGTAACAGTGGGAAGCCGAAAGGGCCAGCTGCGTGTGACAGCACATCACTTCGTGCCTAATATCGACTGAATGCGTTGTTAATATATAGCAATCACAATATCCCGAAATAATTGCCAAAATGACTTATTTCTTGAATAATGAATGGGGAAAGAACCAATATCAGAATATCAACAATGCAAGAAGCAGCGGGAGTGAGTACTAAGAAAAAGAAATTCCTTATTTTGACCTAAACCCTCATCGCGTCTCGTCTCGCCATTTTGACCGCATCTCTTGTTACCGTTGTTACGACTACATTCCATGAATGTTATTCGATTGTATTATTTGCCTAATTTGCCTCGTACCGGAGTGCTGTTCGTTTCGTTGTCAGAAATTGTATGCATGCTCAAAAAAGATATATGCGAAGTGCGGAGGCTCGCCGTACACTTTTCTGCTGATAACTAGGATGTGTACTAAAAACATTAGTCCTGTAACGACTAGTGTGTTTGCGAGTCGCGCAGCCCACTCTTCTACGATTAATTAGAATTTAATATTTGTTAATTTCGAAAGGACTACAATATTTATGAATATTAAGAGTAGCGTATTCTATGGTGCAGTCAACATTACGAGACTAATGCTTTTAGCATAAATAGATCTTACGGCAGTAAAGGTTACGGCGGGTCCCTATGAAAACCCAAAAGCGAATAACATACCTATAGCGCGTATAATTTGAAACAACCGATGAGGGTACCAAGTTCTATATTGGTTATTATGAAACACTATCGACGATAAACATCAATTTTTATGATTTTAGGCACGAAGATGCGAACGATTATAACCTCACTGATAATAGCTCTGTGGATAATACTTTTGATATTGTCTCTATGGAACGTGAGTCTACGACACACCGGCAAAACTCACATTGTTATGATCGACGCGACTCGGCCCCTATTGCACCTAACGTCCAAGAGATTTTTATCATTCGGACTTGATTCTTCTCTGCTCAGGGATATGGAAAGTTTTCCTATAAGAGATACGAAATTTCAGAACTTGGCGCGTCATTTGAGCCCGGCTTATGTACGATACGGTGGAACATCGGCGGATTGTTTATTTTTCAATCAGGTCACTGTGCTATAATATGGCATGATCTTATAAACCATAATTTTCCGATTATGCGATGTTTTGACCTCGATAATTCGACCTTTATAACAGACTATGCCAGATATTTCGTTAAACGCGACAAATTCGGTGGATGGAGCAGACATAAGTAACTTTACCATCACCGAGGAAGATTTTCTCGCGCTATACACATTCGCAAAAAAGTCGAAATTGAGGATGCTCTTCGATCTCAATGTATTGATTAGACGACCCGATGGAAATTGGGATGACACCAATGCCCAAGAAATAATTAACTTTGCCAAAGGCCATGATATGGAAATTTCTTGGCAATTGGGCAATGGTAAATCGTTGGCATTGTTGAACTGAAAAAAAATACTAAGAGTCGTAAAGTTGAAAAATGTGTAACAACAGTTGTACACTTTTAGAACCAAACTCTTTCCTTCACGTATTCGGCAGAGCCATAACGGCCCAGCAGCTAGCTCGAGATTACTATCATCTACGTAGTCTGTTGAATTCTTCCGGTTTTCAATCGAGCATAGTGGTCGGACCAGAAGTCAATCATATCGGTGATGCTAATCATCACGGAGAAATGTATGCAAAGGATTTTCTCGAGAATAATGGAAATAGTGTTGACTATGTGACATGGCACCAATATTATTTGAATGGAAGAGAGGCTAAAGTCCAGGATTTTGTAAATTCTACCACGTTCAATTATCTATCGATGCAAATTAGATCGGTAAACTCTACGATAAACGCATCTGGACAAAAGATAAGAATGTGGCTATGTAAGTAATGAGATAACGCTTTTTGCGCGATGCAACAGAAATTACAAAGGTTGAAGTAAATTAATAGACACGTCTTTAAAGCCGAGACTAGTACCGCGTACGGTGGTGGAGCTCCTGCATTGTCGGACAGATACGTGGCAGGATTTTTGTGGCTCGACAAGCTCGGCTATAGCGCTGCATCGGGTGTCGCTGTTGTCGTTAGACAATCCCTCTTCGGGGGCAATTATGCCATGATTGGTCCGAATATTGTTCCAAATCCTGACTGGTGGGTCAGTGTTATGTACAAACAATTCGTATCTGAAAGGGTGTTGGAATTAGTGACTCCAAATAACTTTGCACAAGTACGATTGTACGCTCATTGTTCACCGGAAAGTATCCTGATCAACCGAGTTCCTTCGATCACCGTGTACGGGATGAATCTTGACCCAACACCGGTGAAAATCTCTGTACAAGCTATTCACTCGGTGGCAAGTAAAGATGCTAAAGTACTTTTGTATATTCTTACATCCGATCATTTGCAATCCAGGTATGTATTTATATTTTATGAGACGTTCAATGGTTGCATATACTATATAATATTCTATAATTGTGTCCTTTTAACAATGTTGGCAGTGAGATTCGTATGAACGAAGAAATTTTGAAATTGCGGGAAGACGGAAGTTTGCCGCCATTCAAACCGGTTATCTATGACTTATCACAGACAATATCTCTGCCAGGGTATTCGATGGTATTTATGGTGATACACGGAATGGATGTGCGCGCATGCAAAATGTGAGAGGCCAAAGATTAAGAGCGTCCTGAACGCTGCACTGATTTGAATATTTACACGCATTTGTATATTTCCTATATATCAATCATTTGATATACATTGCAGCATTGTATTCTCGAATTTATGATGAAAAAAAAAAAATCCAAAAAACTGCCTAACAAATTTAGCAGGAAGTTTCATACTACTACTTTATTGTATTTCTGGGTTCACATTTAACGTACAACACGTTGTACAATTCGTCATACTTTTACAACCCTACAGAATTTCCATATTTTATATATATATATTTATAATACACAACCACATATCGCATACGCGGCCGCGATTTAATAATTTTGATGACGATAAAGTCACGGAATGTACTTGAGGTAAAGTACAACATACATATATTATTTCACCATACTGTTTCAAACATTCAGCCGGCATTTGTGTAGTATACGCGAGAATACTTATCGACTTTATTAGTTGGCGGGAGTTTTGCAAAGTATAAATACTGAAAGTGAATGTGATATTGTCAACGAGGAATGAAATACTTTTATTAGCTTTCCGTCGATAGTGCGAGTCTCTTTTGGAGTGAAAGTACGAGTGTTGGGCAACAACCATCTTGCTCTACTTATAAGATGTTATGAATCTTATTCCGTTTTTTTTCTTCATTTTTTTGGATCGCCGATTTAGGGGTCTGGTTGGTGCTTTGCGTGACTTGTGGTTTTCCACAGTAGACATAAACTCAACAATGTTAAAGGTTTACTTCTTGAGAACACAGTTCTTACTGCAAAAAACATTCTACAGCATCGAAATATACAGAACTTAGGTGAGAGTATTTACATATTCATGAATATAGATACATTATCGAGTGTTTTATGTTCACTCCGAAGCCGAGATCGTGATGGTCTTTCCTTTAGGATCGTCGAATCGGTCCATTGTGCGGATATCCAGTATCATGGTCATACCCCAAATCATGATAGTAGCGAAAATGGCACTGACGAAGATACCAGCCCAAATGGGAATACTGGTGAAGCCAACGCAATCGTAAGCATCGCTGAAATTCTTACTGTCGATCTGTACTTGCAAACCGGTAACATCAAACACGACGAAGCTGGCATTGCCAAATCTGATCACTTGCGTGCAATGATATGAGAAATTGTAGGGAAATACGAAATCCACCCGTGTCTGCAACGGGGTGGTTTTCTCACCAGTTTGGTACACAACTTTGCCGGTATAATACCCTGCCGTTTTCACGACAAATCGTAAAAGCACATTGGCTTCGAACGTAGTCGAGCCATTAACGACGGAGTACTTGAAGTTCAATTGCAGAGGCGCCTCGGCAGTACCATTTCCTTCCTGAGTCACGTTTCCGGTCAGCGTCGCGATGATACTTTTGTCTTCCGATAACGTTAAAACTGGAGGCGAGCTTGCGTACAGCAAAATTCTTTCGGTTTCGATCAAGTAGCCTGTGGTATTGGCCGACGGGGTCTCTTCGACCGCTCTTCTAGTGCGCTCGACAGGATTCCAGATACAAGTACTGCCGATAAGGGCAGCAACGAGATTAGGACTCGATTCTTTGACCATATTGTAAGTCTCCCAAACCGCATCCAAATCCACGCCTTTTGTTATGATCAGTTGGCCATTAGAGACAGTTTCGAGTTCATCGCCGATTGTACGATTGTAAGACGTGAAATTTTCAAATACAGACAGTGGATTATCGACCGATGGCAGATAAACCCATGAATCGCCATCTTTCAGGTGCTCGAGACTCTGAAAACGCGAAAATCCAGAATATCATTGATTGATTGTGTACGACAGGTAAGTAAAAAGAGATCTTAGACCAGCGGAGATAAAATTGGTTATGGTTATTTTGAGTAATCCAAGATGACGAGTTATTAGACCATTGTGCATACCTTTTGATGCTGTACAAAATCCTCGGCGCAAAGACTATCCCTGACGTTGACGAGTACGGGGTTTTGGGAACCGCCCACGATTTTCTTAAGAATTTCTTCAAATTCCGATTGCGAAGTTTTTTGGAACGGATTCACGAAATTTCGGTGTACCGCAGACGAATCGCCGCCCCATACAAAAACGGGTACGGCTTTACCGGCTTGCGTCGACAATATCGGTAATGCCAAAGCGAGTCCAAGCGCCCAGCACAAAATATAACGCGAATCCCTCATTCTCGTGACTTGGCTGCGAGAAGACTTGGGCGAGACGAAAGTTTCACGGACAGTGCGGGGCTGGATCAAGCAGAAAGCACTCACGCGCCTGATCAGCCTGTCTGTCATATGATGCCATCACGTGACTGCAACGCTTCCGGCGGTCGGCATTTGAAACTCCGTGCGGAACGCGACCGTGTACTTTATAGAATTTGTCGGTTCTAGCCGTGATTTCGATGTCTTTCACACGACAATGGACAAAACAAAATGCGACATTATACATTTTGACGAATAACGTATCTTACGGTTAGTGTCAAAATTTCGCGTTTCATGCATATTTGACAAATTAATCGAAAATTAAATCGTTGCCGAACTTTTTTTATACAATCGGTATCCGCGAACTCGACGAGATGGCTGCTATGGGCAAATCTGGAACGGCGACGGGAACTGTAATGTACACGGTAGGTACAGGAAACGAGAACATCCGGGCTTGATAAATCTCTTCTGTACCTGAAATTGTACCTTCTTGATGTTATACATAACGATTAATAATAGCAACTTCAACCGTGGAGCAGCGTCGATGCGTTGCCCTGTATGGAACAAATATCTGGTCCCTCGGTCCCTGTCAGAGTAGGAGAATACTACAGAACTCCAAGACCCCATCCATGGCGGCCAACGCTAGGCTACGAAACTGTTCAAGTCCTCCCTCTGTAGGGAATCTATTTTTACGTAAAATAAACTAAACTTTTCGGAAATACTTTTCTAAGGTGCTGGACATTTAGGGTACATGCAAATTATCGTAGGATGTGTTGAAGTCGATTCTCCGTCCCAAAGGAATATCGATATTTTGTCAAAAACTACACAGGAGCCCTGCAAGAATTTTTGAAAAAATTACCCGCCCACCCAACAACAAATTATTGTTGTTGTCGTTGTGTTTGTTTTGTATTAGGCCCAACCAGTCGATCACGAATCAACTGGTCGACCCGTGTTACACTCCCGAGGGAATGGCAACAGAACCTATTAAATTTCCGAATCTTATCACGGGCTTTGAGAGAAATCCAGGCCACGCTGCACGCGCTGCGCTTTACACGAGATACACGCCGTACGAGTGGACGCAGAATCAATTGCGTATTTACAACGAGGCCAATTCTAATCGACGATATGCCGATAAACTTCGTGAAGATACTGTTCGACTTATGCGGTACTGAACCTTTCGTCTTTAGAGGTATTTACGAATTAGTAGGGGTTATATCGCACATTGACATTTCCATCTTGAAACATCCAGCGAAGGGGATGAGAGCGTCAAAGACGGACAGAGAGACACCGGTAGAAAGCTTGGTGAAAGGATAATTGATATTGCATTTTGGGAACGCGAGGTAGCCGCTGAACTCGAGCGGTTAATTATCGAAAATCAAAAGATGCAGGAATTCCGAAGAATTCTTCAGAAGGCTATACAGGATCTCGAAGCTCCATTACATATTGCTCAAGAATGTCTCTATCATCGAGAGTTTAGAAAAGGTTTAGAAAACTCATGAATAATCATAGACAGTTGTTTTTCATTTCTATAAAGGATTATGTACGTTTGTTCAGGAAACGAGTTAGTACACGATCAAACCGAGCAGTCGTTGCTCAGAGAAATTGAAATTATTAGAAAGGGCCAGAAGAAATTAGAATACTTTACGGACAAATGTGTCAACCAAGTGAGTTCCTCAAATACCATGAGCTGTTGTTGACAGAATTTTTATGAACACAGCCACAATGAAAAGTTGGATTAAATGGAAATTAGAGTATATTGCTATAAGATCAACAATTTTTTAAATAAACTATATTTATATTAGTAGTTAATCGAGTTTGTTTAAGGCAGTCATCCCATATGAAGGCTCTTTTTTTGTGCTTTTTTTTTTGGGAATCAAATAAACTGCCAACTTTTCACCACATATTTATTGATATTTTGAGTACACTTTACAATTTTTTCAGATGAAAATCGTCGTTCGAAACTGTATTTTTCAAATTGGGTTCCATGATAACTCGAAACTACTTATCCGATTTTGCTCAAATTTGTATGGAATGTTCAGGGCATCTATAGTTCTAACTGGGATTGTAATATTTATGATATATGCCATAGTTTGTTTAAGCTGAGAAAGCAGGAAAAAAGTGACGAAATTTGTAATCTGTTTTTTTTTAAACCGTGTCAACAGTCCAATTTCACACTAATGACAAATTTTCTAGTCCATGTTAGAACTATAGATGTGCTGAATATATCATACAAATTTGAGCAAAATCGGATAAATAGTTTTCGAGTTATCATGGAACCCAATTTGAAAAATACAGTTTCGGGGAGAACGCGTACTTCAGCAATGAACGACACTTTTGATCTGAAAAAATTGTAAAGTGTACTAAAAAAATTAATAAATGTGTGGTGAAACGTTCGCAGTTGTACGTTTATTTCATTCCCAAAAAAGCGCAAGGAAGAGGCTTCACACAGGATGACTGCCTTAACTAAAGAAAATTTATTCGATATTCAGAAGATTGAATATTTTAATAATTAAATTTTTGAGCATTTAGGCGAATGTACTTATGATCTGATCGGACGATGACCTTTAAACATCAGAAGGATAATGTCGAAACTCTGCGCGTTTTTCTCAATTTTTATTCGGTTCAATTTTCTGGATAAAGCTGCGTACATTAAGAATCCTTAATAATAATTGAGCAAATGGTAATTTACGAAAAAGGGAATCGTCTTATAGTTGAACGACGGTAGAGCGGCACAAAATGAGCTCGAAATGGATATCAGCAATAAAGAATCGGCTCATGGGATCGACTCTATGTGCCATCAGTTGAATAATTTTAGCAGGGGACTTCAGTATTACGGTGGCATTGAAAAATATGATCCATGGTAACAAATTGAATGCCAATTTTTGCTCGATGATATTATTTATTTGAATGCCAATTTGATGAAAAGTGTCACCGAGGCTGAATCATGGGCTGAATATTCAAACGGTATCGTGAAGAAATCACATAAATGTAGAGATCGCACGTCCCAACTTCGAAGCGACATAGACACAGCGATAAATGCTGTCGCACGAGAGATCTGGGATGCTTGGAGCGATACGAACAACGCATTTGCGAGAAGATCGGCAGAGATCCTCGAAGCTAAGAGCAAACTTCAAACACATTTACACAAGGCAAGCGTATCGCAATAATGATTATTCATGGAATTTACGCTTATTACGTGTCTTTTAACCCTAGATTCAGGAAGACATCTTCACGATTGAAAAGACTTTGGAGTTATTAAGAAAAGCCGTGTCTGATAAAAGTGCAGCCCTTAAAGTCGCTCATACGCGTCTCGAGGCGCGATCTCATCGACCAAACGCTGAATTATGCAGAGATTACGCACAACTTAGGTTTTTATATGACTATGTTACTGCGAATTATTTATTCAACGATCACTGTCCGATAACGACGGTCTTTTTCAGAATGGTTAGTGAGATAGAAACGATCAAAGCAATGATTCACGCAATGCACATGAAGTTGCAAGAATGCGAAGCGCAGCATCAACAATTACTAAAAACTCGCTCGAATCTCGAGACTGATCTCAAAGCAAAGGTCGATTCTCTTTTCGTTGATCGTGAAAAATGTATGGGAATGAGACGAAGTTATCCTATTACCGCAACTGTAAAGTATTGATCGGAGCTCCGTATGCTGAAGAAGTTGTGTTTTTTTAAACAACCTTTATTTTTGTTTAACTTTAAGTTTCATCAAAATCCATAACAAAAGTAATTTATCTCTATAATATAGTATATATCTTCTTTCTGATATTAACGCTGTTGCCCGACCCGTGCTAAATAATACATAGGCCATGGGGGGTAAATTGGTCTCGTTTATGCGGAAAGGACAAACATACACAGAGGCCTTTTTCTCTTCGTTGCACTCGTTGTACGTATACCTTTGTGCGATATAACTATTCGTGATCAGATCTAATTACGTCTTTATGGTTTTCATTTTTTTTATAACTATATAAGCTCCGGGGAACTTAATCACAGACGTAGAACCCACAACGCTTGTTTCAACTTCCTCGTTTCTTGTTATTTTCGTTAGTTAGAAAAATTGTTTAATCCTATGTCGAGTTATGTACAGTTTCTAAAGTTGGTTGATGAGCATGAAACGGGTTCATCGCGTCGATGTTCAATCGATGTTCCTGGTCCATTTGAAAGCTTCGATAGTCTCGTAAATCTCATTCGCTGCTTTATCGTTGTCATATTCGTCTTTCAAGTAGACAATCTTGACGTTTTGTTCCGGATGACATTCGAGAACGTTCCATTTTTCAAATAGTTTTAGCGAGTTTTTAATAGGATCGACGCACAAACTTTCACCTGTTGGAACGAGCAACGAGCATTACACGACCATTGATATTATTGGAAGGCAAGAAAGACGCCGCTCTTTTACTCACCGTAACTCACGATTCCACGGTCCAAATTCGTTTTAATCTCGCTCAAAACTTCTTGGACTAAGTCACGCTCAGACAGAGAGCGTCCGACAAGTTTTCGAAGCGTAAAAGCACTAAACGTGTAGGTATCGATGAGAGGCCTCAAAACAGTATGAAGGAATTCCATGTGACTCGAACAGTCGGCTTCCAGGTTGAGCTTGTACTGTATCTTTCGTATTTGATTATTTACTATCCGTTCCTCGTCCGAACTATCATCGAGCGTCTTTGCGTACCTTCGACTCCACAGTTCCTCCTCTAGATAACCATCCTGCAAAAAGCACTTTCGTTATATGCCCTTCGAAATTAAATGATATTGCTCGATCGAATTAATAATATTTTTAAAACGCACTTGATGCAGCGATATTATTCCGGTATTGGTCAGATTTCGGATAGCATCGACTATTACGTATTCCAAGTCTTGGCAAGGTTTGCAGAATATAAACTCATATTTAAGAATGTCGCACAGCTTGAGAGATTTCTCAACGAGGACTGTTTGGAATACTGTTATGTCATTTTCGGCGATCGCTCGTGGATCGTTGATTTGTGATTTTAAAGCTGCATATAGGGAACTCACTGAAAATCGAAAAAGGATCGATGATGTCCTAAGTGTACGATGGTACATTATGAATCTATTACGATGATGAAATAATCTACCTATAACACTGTCCATGACGTAGTGAAGCATCATTGTATTGCTGTAATATGCAAGTTCGATTACATTTGGAAGAATCGCCACGGGTCGAATCATCGTGACGCTTTGAGTTTTGGGCATTTGATCATCGACAGTTTCGGTGACCTCTTGTCTTTGTTGTTTTACCAAACCCGGACCGAGGATTTCGAACTGCGAGTTCAACAATAATAAATTAAACCTGATCGTTCAAATATACACTCTTGTGCGGATGAATAATTTGTACCTACCGCATGATTGATAATATCTATACTCTCTCCGCAAAAGGCTATATCTTTGTGAGCAGTCTCCAATTCTTGTCTGAATATTTCAAACGATTCCACGAGCTTGTCCAAAGTACAACCGTCACGGAATTTGTTCAGCAGTAGAAAAGCCACAACGTTAGTCGACATGATTGGCGTAGATTTCGAGCAGTCTTTAATCAAATCGGAGTTGATGAGATAATTAATTAACGATTAAAATATATTGTGTATATCGATGGATTATTGTTTTAATAATTTACCATCGAGACGCTGCTACATTATTTGATAAAGAAATGGTTAATTTCTTACCATACACGATGTGTCTCGCGATACTGTCAACGAGCTGCCTATGTTCTTCATCAACGAAATCCGTTCCATATAGGGAAGAGCTTGACATAGTGTATTTTAACGATTTCTCTGAAGTTGGAGCTGGCGCAGCTAATCTATTTTGTTGTGATTGGAAGGATTTCATCATCTCCTACAAATCAAAATACAGAAACGGTAAAGTACACGTAATTATTCTACAAAGTATTATTAATATAATTAACTTTTGTTCTACTCACTCTCAGAGAAAACGGTTGGCAGATATCAACTTTGAGTATGCCATAATTTCCCATTATCGTTGCCCAAATGGCACTGATCGTCGAACGAAAAGTTTCCATTTTCTTTGGTTGTCCTAGCTGTTCCCTGACAAAATTGCCGTCAACAAGACGCTCGTAGTTCATCGCAATTGGCACCAGAAGAGCGTCTTCTATCGTTCCGTCCATGTAAGCATCGACGACGACGCTGAGTATGCCACCTTTGGGCATGCACGGTTTGCCGGTTCTCGTACGCCCACCCTCGACAAAAAATTCGATGTTGTGACCAGCCCTAAGACTCTCCATTAGGTACGTGTGCAGTGTCGCACGATAGAGAGTATCTTTTCGACCCTGAGCCGGATCTATACGACGTTTTATGAAAAAGGCCCCGAGACCTCGCAATAGCCACCTGAAAATTCATCAGTCAGGAAATATGATACAGGCGTTTCGAGAGAAAAGTGAGGCTGAGATCCGCTCAAAGCGTACCCGAATAATGGAATTTTGAGATTGTCGCCAGCGGCGATGAGAGGATTCCTGACATCGTTGCTGAGTAGAATAAAGCTAATCATAATATAGTCCAAATGACTTCTGTGCAGTGGCAAAAAGACAAGTGGAAGTCCACTGTCGTTTGCTTTTTTGAGCATTTCGATTTGCACCGGTTGAACGATCGCCGATTTGATGAAACGTGGTAAGAGCTTGTACAGAAGCCATGCCGTGATTCTCAACAATGTATCGCTGATCGCGCTCTGCATGTGGAGCAATATTGTTTTAGCTCTGGCTTCAGTCTGTGCGAGTGCCTTCTCTTTCGTTACACCATCATTCTCGACACTCTCCAGTGCCGTTATTTTGATAGCATCCTTTAATCTTTCGTCGTTCAGCACCTGACGAATAATATAAAGAATAATCATTAGATTAGATTACGCGTATGTACTTCGAGCTATCGGCTAAAGCCACAAAATAGAGAAATTTTTTCACGGACAGGTACTGCGTGAACTTACGGTTTGCGTGACTCTCGGATAATCGAACTTTCGAAAACTGCAAACGTGTGATGCGTGGTAGAAGATTTTCGACAGGAAACTTGGCCCTGGATCAACCAGCAGTATGTTAACTCCATTCGGCTGATGTTGTTTCGTCACTGTATTGACAAACGATCCCTGAACACAGATAATCGTGCGATTATACGCGATCTTTGTACTGGACCGAGTTCGAGATTACAATATCACGATAAATGTCGTTGGTAAACACCGGCGATATATTTAGTGACAAATACAAAGTTCAATTGTTCGATGAGATACGACGATTAGACTGTTTCGCATAAATTTTTGCACGTTCTGCAAAAATGTCAAACGAGATGCAGATACGAGGGTCACTTACGTTCTCCGGGTATCCGTGGACTACGACGATTTTCAACCAACGCGTGAAAAAGCCTCGTCTTTCGTCATGCATTTTTTTTTGTTTCAAGCGCGATTTGACGTGCTACTGAGAATCTATGGGGACCCGAAAACGTCGACGTTTTTCGACGATCGACGTCATCCGTCAGTACGAATAAAAGATGTACGCTTCGTGTATCGACCACCACGGTCGAGCTGTCGCGTTTTTTTCATCTTTTTTTCGGCAGATTACTTCCCAATTACGTAAACGGGCAGAGTCTCGACATTCGACAGTTCGAGCCAACAATACCGTTCGACAGTCCGTCCACACGGTTTCACGTTGTCGCAGAAAATCTTGCAAATGTTCGTCAATTATGTAATCGTACGCATCGTTGTCGCAGATCCCAATCAAGATTAACCACGTGAGAGCGAGATACTGATGCGTCGATCGGTCCAACGTAAGAAATTTCGTTTTCTTTTATCTCTCGATTTTGTCCACGGAGCGAATTTAACTTCGTACAAAGAATAGAACTCTGTAATACCGATTATCTCGAGGCTGGACCACGCTCGTGGATGGAATAAAGACACGCGTAAGGTAGTCTTTCCTATCTTCGTTTGCCGACGAATGCAAACGTTTATTACGTAACGATGGGACGAATTGAGATTTTTCGTAGTGACTACCGACGACGGCATTAGGAACGTACGGTACGAGAATGATTCTGTATGACACACAGATACGGATCGAGAGAGAGAGGACGGCGGAATGGAAAAAGAGAAAGAAAGAGAGGAAGACATTTTAGCATAGCATCGTCTCTCGTCTTGGGATGAGACGGGGTATTATTAGATTCATTTAGGTATTTGGGCGGCCGGCTCGGAGCTTCGACTAGAACGATACGAGTACGCCAAGCTGAGAGCTACTAATGTCGACTTACCCCCGAGAAAAACAAGAATTGCAATCTCGAAGAACAAAGAAACAGAACCCTGGAAGGGAATCTCGTAACTTACTCTCGAGGACGGTGTGCAGGTATTGCAACAATGATACAGAAACGGCGTAGTTTCCGTATAATTGGGTGCCATGAGCTCAGATTCCTTGATCCTGAAGAGCGAACTTTCCCGATTTTTTCTCGCCTGCTCTCTGTTCTGTATGCGTTTTCGCTGTACCTGCTGACCAGCTCGACGAAGTCCTGCCAAAAATTCACGGTACAGATAGAAATATACTCGATAAGTACAATGCAAAAGAGAGAGGGAAAAGCGAACGAACGGTTCGCGAATGTGACAACGGTCGCAGATTGTAAATCGGTTAATTGCGGCGCGATTTTTTTTTTTTTTTTTTTTTTTTTCTTACCATCGAGAGAAAGTTGGGGCGTGTTTGGCTGCGGATTGCGATTTACGTCGGTTCGGGACTCCCATTTCGCGTAAACCTCCTGTAGGCGTGTAGAGAGCACGTCCACCATATTATTTCCTCTGAAACAATAATTATTATAATATGAAATAAAAAGAACGTATTCGAGTGAAGAAAATTCAGTGAGCGATTGGTGCTTGATATCCTCGATCGTTGTATATTATCGAACAATGCGAGGCAAGACACATAATCTCTACTTTTCGATTTTAAAACGTTATCGCCAACGGGCCATGCGATCGTCCCATTATCGTCTCGGATAAGACGCGTTTAGAAAGCCGAAAGAAACAGAAATTAATAAAAGAGAAGAGGCGCCTGTACTTTGCTACCATTAATTCCGTTGTGGACCATGTATTATGATTGATACGAGTATTATTCAAATAACTCGTCCGTCGTTAATTTATTATCATTTCTCATTGTCGTGAATCGGTAAAACTCGATGCCATTTGCGTTTTATAAGAAACAAAGCGCCGGGCCGTGATAGCGCGCGAATTAAATTCAGAGTAGAGATATTGAAATGCCAATAAATAGTAGAATAAATCAAATACAATGCGTATCGTGCTTCGGGTTGATAACAAGAGAAATAGGAAGAAACGTATTATTCTGAAAATAGAGCATGGTACGTCAATAGCTCAGATTTTTATTATCGCTTCGGTGAGAATTGACCTCTGTGCCGTAGGAACGGAAAAATAAAATCGTTTCCTTTTATCATCGTGATAAATCGATAACAGTGGGACTCGAGGAGCCTTCGCGACGGAGCCAGTCGGACCTCGACTGCCCGCATTCGCGCGAGTCCGACTGTGTTGTTCTTGAGGCGGGTCGTGAAAACGTTTGAAGCATCCGAACCGATTCAAAGCAGGCACGGTGAATATACGTGTATAGGTAGACGCTCTTATTATATACACATATGTATATATATATCTATCACGTTGTTGTAAGCGTGCATGTACCAACTATAGACGGGGACTCGAAGGCACGGGGAATTGCCAAGAGTTACCGTTTGTTAGGCCTCGCGTGATTCTACCAATGGCGTCGGGAGTCGGCATTCTTCACGAATTAAACCGACTTTATTAGGGCTAATCGCATCTTCTCGTTCCGTTACGTGATATTCTCTCGCTCACCCCCATCGACTTTTGTCACTTTATACCGATCGATAAAATAAATTATCCGTCGGTCGTTTTTCCTTAATTCAGGGAACGGGACAACGGGACAGCCACGAGAGCTGGCGCCAAGGCTCTTTTGAAATTACACCGGTGATTTATTTCTGTCGATTCGATTATTCGACGACAACTGTATAAATTAATCGTTTTTTAAAATTCCTATTATGTCATAGAGAGGCATTCTTTTTTTTGTTTTATTTTCGGAGAACATTTATGATGTTCTGACTTTTATGTACAAAGAAATAGCGGGATAATTAGGACAACTATTAATCACGAAGTGATTATAATCTCAAGCGTCGCCACGATAACTGATATCGTTATTTTTGTCTCGAGTCGATTCTCAATTTATCGATCAACGATAGTTGGCTCATCTCCATCGATAATTCAAAGAAAAACGCACGTGTTGCACGAAAGTCTCGCGTGAGTTTGGACGATATTTATTCTAGTTTTTTGTTTTTTTTTGGGTCTTTGTTTCTTATCATTGTCACAGTTATCAGATATCATCGATGATTTCTTATGTAAAGAGGGATTGAGTGGTTGCCTATCTTGGATAAAACCGGTCTTTCGTAAGGAGAGACGACTTTTACGCGCGCGGATATTACACGCACGTTTCACCCATCTTCATCGGGCATGAAACGACACACGCTCGTCTCTGTGTGTCTTTTCACGTATTTCAACTGAGCCGAACAACAAGGTATATGGTCGATCAACCAGATGAGTACGGTATAAATTTCACGGAAATATCTTATTACCTTCGAGTCCCTACGAGCGCGCTATTTATTCTGTTTATTTGTGTTTTTTTTAAATTTTTTTACAAAAACCTCAGAATATACATCGCGATTCTCGCAGACGTTCGCGACTCAATGAAGAAATCTTATAGGCTACGTTCTCGAGTTTTCCACGCACCTCTGGTTTGTCAATGACATAATTAGATCAAATTAACATTCATTACAAACGAAACATAACAAGGTCGAACGCTCGTAGAAACAGCACGACGACAGTTCGAATTACATTTTAGCCACGTAGGAAAGAGACAATTAAATAATTGTTAGACGTAAGAAGAAAAAAAGAAAAGAGAAATAAAAATTCATTGAAATTAAATGTGAATTGAAAGATAGAAAATTGTAACAGGGTGCGATTCGTCATGAAAATATAAATACGAGTGGGAAAGAAAAAATAAGTAAAGATAAACAATAATAATAAGGAATCATGTAAACGATCGTAAAATAATTACCTCAGATTGAAGAAATAATAGAGCACGCCGCAAAAAAGGAATATCTCAACGAGGCCGTCCATTTTTCTTTTGTACAGCGAACAATTGACAAATCTTCGATATACGTATATATGTATATGAAAACAAAACAAAACAAAAAAAACACACACACTTTTCTTGCACGTATTCAGGTCTCTCGTAACTGTGCCGCCGCGATTGCGACGAACGTACGACGCCTCTCGCTGTTGTAACTCGAATTCACCGAGGTAGTTGCGATATGCGCATTAGACGAGAGGAGTGCGAGAGACGATTATACGTAGGTCGTATAAAATGAGCGATATGCGAAATAAAAATAAAAAAAAAAACAAAAAAAAACAAAAAAAAAATTAAAAAGAAGAATTTAAGAAAAAAAATCACGAAAATAACTTAGTTTAAAAAGCCCGCGCGTAGGTTTCCAGTGCGCGAATACACGTTTTTCACATGACCGTTGACGCGCCACCGGTCCCGCGAAGAGCTAGTGTATAAATGATCCAGACATTAATCGCGAGAAAACAAATGCTATTGATCATAACTCGGGGATCCATCTCTCTTTGTCACTGGGGCGACGAGTGGAAAATCGGCGGTAAAGAGGTGGTGCGTTTGGACTTCGCGCATACAGAGAGTATGCTCCTGATTCGTTACTTTATTACATATATAAATGTTTTCTTTGTCGATCGCTTCCCTCCTCGCGCTGTCAATTACTTTTCTTTCTTTCTTTCTTTCTTTCTTTCTTTCTTTCCTTTCCTTTTCGTTTATTTTCAATGCGTTATCAACGACTTTCTACTCATCGGCTCCGTAAGCACATTTATAACTATACTCAATAAGATCGGTACGTGTGCATATGGAACGCGCGAACGCTCGTTCACTGACTCTCGCTCGAGCCGAGCTGACGCACCAGAAGCGCATATTTTATTCTTCTTCTTCTTATTATTATTATTATTATTATAATATTCGCAATCGCGACACGAAGTTAGTCCGTTCGAGTATTACGACGCGTTCGAAATCTCGAAGAAATTCGATAGTATGGCGTCGGCGCTCGCTGTTGAAGGGTCCATTATCGATTTTAAGTCGCACGAATTTGGAATTACACTCGCGGGCGAGATCCCGACGATTCGATACCGGCTTTTATAAATTCCGCGAGCGTGATACGATCGAGATCGATAGACGAGTAAATCAACGCGACCTCTGTCGTAGGACACTTGCACCCGATGATCCCGTGGTCAACCGGCGATATTATCAATCTATATATCGCCTCGGTTCGAGTGTATCGGGTCAAAAGAAAAAAAAACAACCGTACGACTTTATTCGACGACACGCTCGTTGGTAAACTGCCTTTACTCTCGCTGCTTGCTCGAGACAGTAAGAGAGGCACACTGTCGAGCGTGTGTCCCGCGCGAGAGTGAACGGATCCCACGGCGAAAGTGATGCATGCCGTGACCCTCGTCGCAGTCTGGTCGTCCTAACCATGTACTCGTTGTGTATATATATATATATCTATATATACAATTTTAGTACTACAGTAAACGTTAACCGAAGCTAAGGCGATGTGGTATACACGAGTACGAGAGACATAGATGCACAGAGGAAGCTTCATTTTTAACCAGTTTAATAACGATAATGAAAATGATATTTCAGCAAAAGTCGTATTACTCGAAGATAATATCTATTAGTTTCGAGCTATTGAAGAACACCTACTCCGAGATAGTTCAGAGTTCGGGAATCTTTTTTAACGAGTGATAACTTCAAGGTCGAAAATAATAATTAGGGGAGATAGCCCGGTTTCTCATAGGTCAAACACGACATCGAGATGTTATAAATCCGAGTACATTCTATCTTTTTTGTTAATAGGAAACTCTCCGAGTTCGGGATAATGCATGTTTTTCGACACGTGCGACCAAGATGTACTGAATCGATCGCACGTTCTTGTCACCCGATGAGACAGTGATCGCGCGATAGAGAGGAAACGTCAGTGAATATGTTGAAAAAATTTCGACCTGCACCATACATGTAGAATGGGTGAACTTTGATCCGACGAAGTAATCCTTGAACTGTCCCAAGCGACCGAGAATATCAAGAGGGACGACAAGATCGTTTATGCAACGTGTTCGTTGCGAATAATTAGTCTAATCTGATTCATTTGTAAGGGAATTTGAGATCATTTTCGGAAGTCACGATCAATTTTATCCACAATCGTTTCTACAATTTTTGTTTTCATCTAGGATGCATCGGTATGAAAATTTTAGCCGTTTTGTCCAGTAGAAATAATAATTGTGCCGCTTGAAATTGAATACCCGCATGATAATCGTCGCGGTAGGAATTAATGATATCTCTGTTGTGAGAATAACATGAAATTCCTTGATACATCACGCAGGCCTAACTCGAGGGGGTCGCGCACTGTAAGCAGTACTAGTAGTAACCTCGTTATATCTCCTCTAGGCCGAACGGCTCGCGTGAACGAACTCACGATCACGAACGACTCTCTCGCGTAATCTACAATGCAATCGGTCACAGGTGCAACGACTGATCATATTATAAATGAGTTTATCGCTGAACGTGTTGCGGAAACTCTTTTCTCGACCCGTCGGTACAAAGAAATGAAATAACAATGAAAAGAACGGGGCAATTAGAGTCGTACGACTGCTACGCCGGTGAACAACGAACGAAAGAACGATTACCGATGCCCTTGGTAACAGAGGCTCTGCCGAGAGTCGCGAGCGAGTATAAGGCACACCCGGTTCATCCGAGAGTATACCAAGCAGCAGCAACAGCAGTATGGAGAGAACAAAAGCTTTTGGCCAGTCACGTGTATTCGCGAGGCGAAAGCGATTCCCCGTTATTCTTGCGATCTACTTGTTGGGTGACTCTACAGAGGTACGCGTATCGTATAGCGTGTAGTTCTAAACTCGTCGTTGACAATCTTGAAATGCGTATAATTTAAATAACAAAAAAAAATGCGAAGTCGGTAAGAAAAGCTTGATAGTCTAAAGTTTTCTCAGGCGCTTCACCTTTTCTTTGAAAGTAAAAGAAGGGGATTTCCACTCAATGGTTGTGTGCTGCACTGTGCTTATATTTCCACCGTGATATTAAGCGCGTACGAGAAATTTGGCTCAGAAAAGTGTAACTATCTCACTCACACTTATAAAATACTTTAAGCCCGATAAAACATTTTATCCGCTGCAGAATTGCTCAGCCTGGTTTGGAATGGAAAACGTGACCGAATGGGGTCTTGCATGCCCTGCCTCAAAGGTTTGAGGTGAGTTGGGGTATAGTAAATCATCGATAAGAAAATATTGCCTCTAATCCGATTTGGGAATTATTACCACTCGGGATGATTAGTCGTTTTATATATACATCATATCTTGGCCGAGTTAAAAAGGTTCGTCGATTATGATATCGTGAACTTTGGTGTTAAAAGCGCAGCGTGCACCGACGAGCATACAATACCCCCATCCAACGTAGGTTCTATTCATTGTCAGTCAGCGAAAAATGATACGACTCATCTCTCTCATTACGAGTAGAAGACGGGAGGCCAGTTCAACAATGTTTTCTCCTTTCAACTGTCTCAAATATCAATGGATTGTGCATTATACACCTATATATATATATAGTCTTGTAGAATGAAAGCGTAAGGTATTTATATATGTGTACGATTCTTTTTTTTTGTAACGCGTCGGGGTTCGTTACAATAAATAATGCAATTATTAATATATTCGATATCGGTATGTGTGCGAGTGATATTGATGCATATCCTGGGATTGCACGTGTGTACAAGGCACAAGACACACATTGTTTCAGATTGGAAAGTTTCCGAAACTCGATACTCCCCCTACGCTTTTGGCGTACCCCGCAAATCGAAAGACTATCCGCAGAATGGCGTGACTACCAATGAACCGATACGCGACAGAAATTGAATTCCTATTCGTGATTATAAATTGATACGCGATGAGATATATGGTACAGAACCTTACGATAATCTTTGACGTGATTAGTTCATGGAGATGAGTACGTCAAGTATCGATCTATCGCAGCAATAATTTTATCACTCGCTCATGTACGTCAGAATAAAACTGAATTCAATTCATCGTATCTTAACACCAGATAACGGAGTTTCTACGTCTTTAGATTCACTCTCTTCAATAGCTCTGCTTATGACATCATACACGAAGTTGCATAATTGTCGTGTATAAACAATATTGGCGAATGATGATTAAGTTAAGTAAACACCGACGACGTCCAATATTGGAAAATCGCATACGCAAGCAATTCATCGTATTATATTTCGTGATATATTTTACTTCATGCAAGTACTGCAGAAATGAACTACCGACTGTGGACGTGACATAACCTGGTAAGATTGGTATTTGAGAATGAATGACATCCTCGCTCACCTCAAAAGCTATTTTCCATAAACGTCCGATCCACTCTCACTATATCCTTCGATTGTTCGCCGTTCATAAAATAACAGTACTATGATCACAGTAAGCACAGAACAATTGCGATATTTGAAAAAAACATATGTTTTGTTTTGTTCGCACCACGCGCGTGTAATAAATATTACAAAACAACATGGCCACTAGGCCGGAAGTTAGCGGAATGTAAGATGATTGACATCTAGCGATTGGGCTGTGTTTTTGCTTTTACGTTGTCGGTCGGTAAGATCCAACTTGGTAATGCGTGAGGGCACTGTCGTCGGCCCAACGACAGCGCCTCTTTAGTGTTCCGCGCATACCACGAGGCTATATCCATTTTTTATTAAGAACGGGAAACCAAAACAAACAGGTACACGAGACCAATGAATCACACGTGTATAGGCCACGCTAATTATTTGTTATCTATTTAATAACACATTGTCATCAGAGGTTTTTTATACTTGAATATTTAATTATAAATAACGGTGGGAGGAAAATGGAAGAGGACAAAGAGCCCATCATCTGTGTGCCCGGTTCGTACTAATTATGAGTTACACGACGTACTTTAAATTTGAAGCCTATTATTACATTTAACCTCTAAAAATATACATTTTTTCTTTTGTTAAGGACAACGGTTGTGTCCGTCCGATAAAGTTAATCTGCCAGGACCTGGTACTTATGAACAGCACGGTTATATTTATTCGAAACTCGTTGGTACAGTAGAATTGGTTAAGGATGAAAATGTATGAGAAAATCGTTGAATACCAATATTACGTTTCTGTAGTACATTTTTATTGTGTAATGTTGCTTTTTACAGACGCAGACCATAGTTGTACATGGCATGACCGAACAAAGTATCGTTCCAGCACCTGGTGACATTGTCACTGCCATGGTGATATTGGTCAATCAGAGGTTTTGCAAATGTATTATGAAATGTATAGGCGATGTAGTATTGACGAGGCCTTACAGAGGTATTTTGAGAAAGGAAGACGTGCGAGCGACGGAGAAAGATCGGGTCGAGTTGTACAAATCCTTCCGACCAGGGGACATTATACTTGCCCGAGTTGTATCCTTCAAATTTTATAGACAATTATTATTTTAGCTAGTATCGTGGAGTGAGCAGACGAACCAACAAACAAAAACTAACCCACTATTGGCTCGTAGCATGATTATGTTGATTTTAGTTTTCTGTCTTGTTACTTTCCTATCTTTCTATCAGATGCCCATGACAGAGGCTCACACCTACTCGCTCACGACAGCAGAAAACGAATTGGGTGTAGTGGTAGCCCATAGCGAAGACGGTGAGTGTATATAATTAAGAAACGATGAAAAACAAAGTGTTAGGATTTTTTAAATATTTTCATATTTCAGGAATTTCTATGGTACCCATAAGTTGGACAGAAATGCAATGCCCAAAGACGTTGGTCAAGGAATTTCGGAAGGTTGCCAAAGTTGTACCGGAACAAATTTTAGCCGAACAATAATAAAAATAAAGATATTTTCCAACAATCGTAAGATACACTTTATCCAACTCTGCCGTTACTAACTCGAGAAAGAAAAAAATTGAAACAGTATTACCACCAGTGGCCACCATTTATTGGCACACGGTAAAAATCTATACTATTTTTCATTAATTATTTCCATTCACAACAATTCACATAAACAACAAAGCTTTGCTCCCTATTAATATCCTAGCATTAAAGTAATAAAACAAATATATTTACAGTACAATGATTAACCTCGTTTTATCGCTCCTGCTATAATTCTTATCCAGGAATAAAAAAAAGGTAAAATAAATATTCTACAATGCATTGAGCAAGCAGTGGTGTGGACATGCGTTCTTGAGACACGTATTACCTAATAGTGATGATCGAGAGAAAAGAACCGTCACTCAGTAAATAATTCTAAAACAAGTTCCTCACGCATTAACTACTTCTTCGGTTGGCGATAGATATCAATGTCGACTCTGCGTTTAAAACGCTCGATAGATATTTTGATCCATCTCTAGCTACATAATCGGCTTTTGTAAAGCTAACGACACGGTCAAAATTTGGTTGACGCATATTTGCCATTTCCGAAATATGTTAATATAACATGTGAGGACGCTGCGTTTAATTACCCTCGAAATCCCACGAAGGGCCCACCTTCGTCGTCTTTCCTGATCGCTACAATATACATAAGTATTATATACGCATACGTTCGCTGTGGAAGAACCTTAGTGATCTCTTTGGGAGTTGCACGAAGAAAAACTGACGGATAAGATAGAAAATATAAATCACATTGATCCGAAATCTTGGTTACTCGTGAGTGAATGTTTTAACCCTTCTTAAATTTGATTAACAATATCGCGAGAGTCTGGAAGATAATGATCCATATGAAGGTCGCTATAAATCCTTCATAGACAGTCGGTTCGCTAATCGCCCAGCCTCTTGCGAGCATGGCGCGTATGGATTCTGTGCTCTTTGTCAATGGAAGTACGAAACTTATGTATCTAAGTACAGGATGCATTCCTTCGACAGGCCAGATGATACCGCAGAGCATGACTATCGGAAGGAACGAACCCATGGCAAGATATGTGGCGCTTCTCTCGTTTTCGCAGCTACACGCTATCACGAATCCTGTAAAATAACAATTACATGCTTACATTCGTTACGCGAAACAAAAAAACGTAATTTAATTTAGCGAAAAACGTGAATATTGCTTACCGAAACACATTCCGCATAATCCAGTGAGAATCGTGAGTGTCGTGACCCACCCTATGTCACCCTCGCATGTGACTCTGAATACGGCAAACGCAAATATGAGAACCATCACGGTTTGTCCGGTCATAACGACGAATTGCGTTACCACTTGACCGAATAAAATCTCCGGACCAGTTACGCCCGACACTAAGCTTCGCTCCAAAAGCCCTTCGTTTCTTTCAAGCAGCATTGCCCCAGAAGTAAGAGCGACCGAGAGGAAGAAGATGATACTGTAACGTATATGAGACGGAAAATTTTAATAACAAAGTGAATTGAAGTTTGATCTTTTTATAGAAACGAGACTTACGTCAATATAATTCCTGGTGCCGCAAAGTCCGTAAAGTTCGGTTCTTGAGTACCATATATCGGTGTCCTGAACTGATGAGAAAATAATCAAATAAAAATAGTATAACGTTCCAAAAATAATGATTGTACGAATCGGTTTTGAGACTGACTTACATCTATCGGAATGCTGGTTAATTTGTTGCTGTAATTGCAGGCAACGGTTACATCTTTGGCGAAGTCCTGGTACGAGTACAAAAGATCACGTTGGAGCAACTGTCCAATTTGCTGATCTGGAAAAGTCACGTTCGAGTTTTTATTGTACAATGAATGGTACAGAATGCGTACATAACAAAAATCAAATAGTATTCTCGACTCACTGGACATATCCATAGTAACATTCATTTCGGAGTAAATAGTCGACCACTCGTCGACGTCCTTGCCGTTCTCGATTCTGGACATTAATGATTCCGAATAATTGGATGGAAATGTAATGGCACCCCAAGCCCATCCTCGTTCAACGGCATAAACGGCTTCGTCTTCGTGGTAGTACGGCAACAGAACGACCGTTCTTTTTCGTAAGTGTTCCAAAAATCGACAGCTCAATAACTTGGTGTCACATCCAATAGTCGGTATGCAAGCATCCAGACTGCTGTTTAATTCATTGTTGACTATTGCTAATTTCAGGCCAATTGGATCTTTGCCAATTGAAAGGCAGAACAGAATGATCTGAACGACCGGCAAGCCTATTATGAATGCCATTATACTGCAAAGAAAAGTCAATGAAAATGTAAAGCTAATTCGCCATGACGATGTATATCTTCCATTTAATTGATCCTTTTAATAATTCGTACCCAAAGTTTCGCCACATCCATAAGAAATTTTTCCATATCAGTGCTTTCATATGCTGACCATCGAGCATTTTGACGTTCGACGCACCCTTTTCCTCGGGAGGAAGTTCAGGCGCCTATGAAAAATCGATAATACATTATTCACATTTATGGGAATGTGCAAAGAAACGAGTGCAAACACAATTGTACAAAGAAATTTATGAGTAACCGTACAAGAGTTTCTTCAGAAGTAACAGCTATGCTCCTTCTTCGACTACAGACGCTCACGTTGTCACCGAATTCACCGCTCATTTCGTCGTCGGCATCCTAATAGACACATGTTTTTTTTATAAGCAAGGATTTATGCCGATAGGGGCGATGGATTATCGAGAAACTCACAACTTCCGGTGGCACACCGGTAACGCTGCTAAGTATACTGCTTCTTCTTCGCAGTCCCATATTCTGTCTTCTACTGAGTTTCAGAAAGACTTCTTCGAGAGTATCGAGATGATGCATTTCCATCAGTTTTCTCGGCGATTCTTCCGCCAGGAATCTTCCACCCCTCATTAGACCGATAATACCCGCCTGTCTCGTTTCCTCGATATAGTGAGTCGTGATTATGATAGTTTTGTTGCCATCTTTTGTGATATGAACGAGATGATTCCAGATACTCTGACGTAA
Source organism: Netelia virgata (assembly GCA_951802705.1). Taxonomy (NCBI): domain Eukaryota; kingdom Metazoa; phylum Arthropoda; class Insecta; order Hymenoptera; family Ichneumonidae; genus Netelia; species Netelia virgata. The sequence continues at coordinate 26,061,437 of OX637865.1, forward strand.
AACTGGATCGACACCTACGGTTGGCTCGTCGAGGATTAAGAGTTCCGGGTCAGCCAGCAGAGCAGCCGCGAATGATACTCTTCGCTGCTGACCACCCGATAGATTTTTCACGAAACGATCCTCCGACGGAAGTTCCAATAGCTGAAGAAATTATAAGTAAGATGCGATTACAAAAGTGTCCTCAAAACTCGAGAGACAATAGAAATAATTGTCGTGACGATCGCTTGCCTTCAATAAGAATTCCATTTTCGTGTCGACTTGTTCGGTCGTCATGTGTGCGCACCAGCCAAAATAAAGGAAGGTCTCGCGTATCGAAAATTCACCGTAAAGCGCGATCTCCTGTGGCATGTAACCGACTCTTGGACCGGGGACCCCCGAGCCTTTGGAACCGGGTCGTCCACCGAGTACCCATATTTCACCAGCATTGAGTCGTCTGCGACCGACTATGCAAGAGAGTAAGGTCGTTTTTCCGCATCCACTGGCTCCCAATAGACCATAACTGCATACAACGAAGAATTTTCATTAGACACATTGCCAACGTTCCAGAACGCGGAGCGATCTCTACTGCTCGATGACCTCTCGATTATACAACTTTATTGACCTCGAATGACCTAACGATCATTTTCTTTTCAATCAGGAACAGTATGAACGAAAACATTTAACCAACAGAGAAAATAATTATTACACGAATAATTTCGCTTCTTCCTTATTTTACATATTACTACTTTTTTTTTTTTTTCATCGTTTCATGGCAAAAAGTATTATCGATGAGCGTAAAATTGTTCTCGAATTGTAATAGGCCGTCTATTTTATTTCTATGCATATTCAACAGCGGTTTCTCTTATAGATTATAATCCTAATTGAAATTTTGTTTAGACGTACATGGTTCCCTTTGGCACGGTCATGTTAAGACCGTCGAGAATGACATTAGGATTGCTCTTTGGACCATACTTCTTGAAAGCACGTCTGACGCAAATTGCCTGTCTCCTTCGTGTGTCGAGATTCGAGGCTTGAGTCTGAAATTGCGCCCTTCGAGTCTTGAGCTCTATCGAGGCCACCGGGACCGCGGTAGTCGCACTGGCTGCTTCCATCTCTTTATTTGAGACAAGGAAAACGGAATTATGTACAAAAAGTTGAGATCAGTGTTTGAACTCTTATGAATTATAAGTGCCAGACCATGAATATGCGTAACCACGTGAAAAAAAAGAATGACGTACACGTCAATCGCCCACTGGGAGGTCGTAAAGTTCGTATGCGAATGAGGAAACATTTTTTTGTTCCACCAACCGCACAAAAAATGGTCAATTAATATAGTTAAGTATATTGTGACGTTCATAGTGGCAACGATCAAGTCATAAAAATTCAATATAATACGGAGATGAATAAAACTAAATGCTATAGCAAAGAAAGATCGTGGCAATTTTGCGTGTGGACATTTCGTGATTTTATTAAACCCCTTTTTCGCTTGTTAAAAATGTCTCAAAAACTAAAAGACCAAAGTAATTCTTATAATTTTTTTTTCCCGATCATTACAGATATATCGTCGAAGAAAGTTGTTCTCGCCATCGTGACGGAATATCCACACAGACGAATGAGATTCTTTTTTCGTGTTCTACGACATTATGCTAAAAGTCGTGCAACTCGACGATAATATACACCGTATTTTTTATTTGCAATAATTGCCAACGACAAGAAACAGCGAGGGTCAGAGCCAGACATTCGTCAACTTGAGATGGTATGACCCATATAACATATAACGATGTTATAATATAGAGCGCGCTCTTGTTATAGAACGTGCGATGTAAAAAGATGCATTGCGAATTATGCAACGATAATTCAACTGAAAAGCATCGCGATCGGGGGGTCGCTAAGAGTATAACGCATCGGCGGTAGTTTCGCCGCAAGGACTTTCGTAATCGTGGATGTTGACTGGATTCGATCGACGTGCTTACTAGGTACTACACGAGGAGTGTCCAGAACGCGGTCCAGCCGGATGTCTGCGAGTATTATATCGGTCGCGAGTAAAGATTATCTTTCTCTCTTTCTCCGTAATGAATTTCGAACCACAGAAGGAAAAAGTCGATGCAGAGAGAGATTCTGGTTTCACCGCGTGAGCTCCGTAGCTCCGAGATAAACGTCGATTCACGACGGTGGGTTGCTCTCGCTTTTAAGTCGAGCCATGCTAATTTTGCATCAGGGAGTTCGTCACCATTCGAATAATTTTCCAAACAAATCATACGTAATGTGAAATATTAATACGGATGTTTAATCTCAAATGATTGAAAATCAATTAATTTTTCATAGAATACTGCTCAATTCTTTTGTATTCGAATGATGTTCATTCTTACTTGAAGAAGGTATAATAAAAGATGTCGAGGTATTCAAGTTTCAGCGATGCAGGCTTTAATCGGGAAAGTAAAAAGTGAGAATATTCTTGAGAAAAAGCGAGGACGCCGCGACTTTATCTTGTGGATAATGCGGATTCGTTGTTACGTTTCTGATATATTGCTCAACATGCTATGGATATGGACACGTATATGGACACGTTCTAAATTAAAAATAAATTGGAACAACGAGCAGGGTGAGGATAAAATATTAAGTAATCATTGGCCACACGTGTAAATATTAATATCTCGTCACTCTTGTTTATATTAAACATATGTGATTATTCGCCCATGTAAATGTGAATTTCTTTTTGAAATTGGATCTTACCTGACATAAATTGATTATTTACCCTGATTTTACGTTCAATTACAATTTGTTCAATGTCGTTAAAAATTCGAAAACGCCAAAACAAACTCAAACAAGTATCTAGAAATTGTTTTTTCATGATGACAATCCATTCTAGTCGAAAGTGAATGTTACTTTATCGGCTTGTTGCAAATGTACTATGATCTACGAATCAATTAGAAATAATATAATACTGGCCGATACTCAAAGAGACTGAGATACAGCTGCGCGCAATAATAAAACTTTGGTAAAATCTTCGAATCTCTTTTCTCCTGCAATATCGCATAATACGTCTTCTTTCTCTTTTTTTGTCCCGTATAATTCGTTAACGGTGATGTAACGCGTGGCCACAAAACTCTCACCTATGCTCGTTGGACCGACGAATTCTTTGCAGAATTCATGCCGAGAGCAAACGACTCTTTCCTTTTCATTATTATTATTATTATTATTATTATTATTATTATTATTATTATTATCGTTGCAATAAAATATAACACTCGTAAATAGCGCGTCGTTTGCGAATCGAACGAAATAATTTCTCTCTCGCTCTTAATTGAAACTAGGAATAATAAATTTATTCCTCTTGTCAAGATAATTAAATTATTACCGGAGCTTCGAAAGTTTCGAGAGTTCTCGCGATACATCCGTGCGCGGTTCGTCCCAAGGATAGTTTCGAGAATTCAACCGGATGTTGCGGGAACTCGGACGGCGTTTTCGTTTTCCCCCACCCCTTCCTTCTTCCCCTTTCCATCCATCGGCACCCAGATCAAACAGTTAAATCATCGTTTTACACGGAAACCGCGAGGTCTTGGCACTTTACCGGTTATGGACAGAAACGTGCAGGTGATTGTGTGATTTTTATATCTGTATAGATATATCTTATATATTTTCTGATGATATACTTTTTACAACAGAGAGCTCGATCGAGCGCCTACGCGCGATGACGATCGTACGGAAATGTCAGACGGGCTCGAGCATCGTTTCGTCCCGAAATACATAAGAGTTTGGGTGAAGGGATCGAGTGTAAAAGAGAGATTCGAAAATTCAAGAGGCATATTGCGTAAGTGTTTTTGGACTATTCACTTTTTTATGGTGCCTATCCGTATGCGAGCAAATAAAGACTGGCACGCGATGACGATATTAAACAATTATCGACTCAAAAATATTCGAGACGGTATAAAGAATTGTCTTTCATAATAAACAAAATTCTTTATTTATGTCAATTATAGAAGAATCAAACATTTGAAAACAAATTTCGATCGCATCATTGTTCGGAAAATATTATATTTGCTTTATAAAATTAACGTTAGCGGATTGTTTCAAAAAAAATTTCACGACGGCATTCTAAAATATTTTTCTCTGTCAATTCGTGTTGGAAATCAAACAAAGTTTATCCGCGAATTACAATTTCATTTTTCGTTAATTCCAAATTAATTTTTACGCGTAGACACGTGTAGTACCCGTAGACATATTTTCAAGGATTCCGCGCACGCAAATAATCGTTTTCCTTTCTTAACAACTTCGTGAAGTTTCAAAAAACATTTGTCAGCGATACTTTGGAACGGACGGGATTTTTTTCGATAATCGATCCACTCGGCACAATGTTCATACGTGTATTACAAATTTTCGTACCATATACAACATCGGTTGGTCAAATATCGAGTGAGCACACCCATCTAGGAAAGGGAAAGCGTTTTAAATTTTCGTCCGACAACGCGAGACTACGCGCACTCCCGTTGCCCAATCGATCGTTTTAACGTTCGCCGCGTTCGAAAATTCACGTTTCTCGAACGAGAATCAAAGAAAAGTTTGCAAAAGATTTTCAAACAAAATCGAACTCTCGCCTTTGCTTTATCGTTTTGCTGTCGTTGTTGTTGTTGTTGTTGTTGTTTTTTTTTCAACGCATAATAATGAAGTTCGTGATAAAACGTCGGTTTGCGGATAACGCGCTGGCGCGGCGTACGCCACGGCGTTCCAGGCTTCTTGATCGAGCGCGAAAAAGTGCGCGCGTGCGATTGAAAAATAAATCGTAGATCGTCGAGAGGCGCGTGACGCGCGGCAACGCGCAGCAGACAAAATATGTCGTAACTTGGGTAAAACCAGTTTGGTGGGTCAGTAGGTTTATCCCCTAAAAAAGTTTCCAGATCGTTCGAGGGTGATCTCCTCGTACGAAAATCGCGAGGAGGAGAGAAAAGAACGGGAATTACGAACGATGACGGTGCTTGATCGTTCGATGTCCGTGGTCACGCAACTACTTAGAAAAAGAAGCACAAACGAGAAAGAAGCAAATGAGATCGATCGGCGAATAACTCGATGGAACGATAAAACGCGACGAAACTCCGTGACTCCGTTAAAAGGAAAAAAAAAGAAAAAAAGAAAACAATAACAACTCGAAAAGAAAACATAAAAGACCAGTGTCCCGGATATTACTGATGACATCGTTAAAAAAAAGATCGCGATACGACGATATTCGGTCGATTCGTTCTAGAAATCGTTTCGGACGGAGATTCATCGATCGATCGCTACGAACATCGTACGAGGACTTACGAGAAGCGGCTAATGAAATAAAGTTAAGAAACGAACGGCGTAAAATTTTCAAGAATCTGTTATCGCTTTACGTAGGTATATTAAAAACAAAACGAAAAAATAGAACGTAAAATTGATGACGCAATAGAAATGTCGGACGATTATTCCTAGAAAACGTTTAATTAGACGCGAAGAAAAATGGAGACTGGATGACGAAACGAGCGGTTAATGGCGCGATGAGCTTTGTCGAGTGTCGAAATATCGGCGTACGAGCGAATTCACACGTTCTTGCGCATCGCCCACGTCCATTGTAAAGCTCACGGTCGTGCGATATGGTTGTAAAATTCTATGAGAAATCTCTCGTATCCGATTTACTCGAGTTTCTTCTTGCGAAATTTCTACACCGACGAAAAATACATTTCTCAATTATTGCGCGTTATTCAATTAAAATAAAGTGAATTTGTTTAAATGAATTTCGCGCGACCCAAATAAAATTGGCCTACATTCCATCGTTCCATTTTTTTCGCCCCGACCGATCGAATGCGTTCAACGTGAGTACAGAAAAAACAAAGACGACGAAAATGATCACGAGACAACGACGTGGAACGTACGCACTTGAGAGTCCTTAATCATTTTTGATGAATCACATAATCAGTATAAATCCTGTATGCACGTTGCATTGATTGCTCGTCACAAAAGGAATATTTTCACGTGTTACACATCATTTTTTCGTACAGAGATAATTACAAATATTGGCAAAAAAACTAAATTTTGACGAGCACAAACCTTTTTATTTGAAACAACAAAAATCGAATCACTGTAAATTATCCAATCTAAACTCGCACTGCGTATCGAATTTATACGGCACTGGCTTCCGCGCGATATTACCAAATGTTTTCGAATCTGGCGATGCTCGACGCGTTCGCTTACCCGCGAAACCAGCAAAAATTCGATTTATCGAAGTAAATCGGTTACTTCGATACGCGGCCGTTTTTACGACCTTTCGTTCATCGGTAGGTGCGGGGTGGCCGTACGTCTCGTGTCGTAAAATTTTCGATGATAACCGAACGTTTATAGCGGACGATATATATAGGGGAAGCCGGTGTTCCACGAGGAACAAAGAAACGAGAGTGACCCGTTCGCGAAGCCACTGAGAACTGGCCCGTGCAGCCAGGAGCACGCGACGGAGAATCAAAGGCTCTTTTGCAACATCGATGCCCGGCGTTACAGGTACACCGAGCCGCGCGCGCGCGCGCCGTTGTGGGAAAAGGATACTATAGTGGGAGTCCGGCCGATCGGCTGCTGTGACTCCGTCGGATCAAGAAAAAACGAAATACACATCTCGCACGCTGGATGCTGGACCCTGCGCGTCTAATCCATCGCCGTCTCTATTTTACACCCCACTCTTCTTAGCTCCCCTCGACGCGATTCCGAGTGCCCCCCTCGCGTTCGATCGTTAACAGAGAAACCGCGGAGCCGATGAGTGCGTCATGAGCGTGGAATAAACGAGCATGTACCGAGAAAAAGAATGGCACTCGTCGACGTGATAATTTATATTATACTTATATATGTTTTTTTCTTTAATTATCTCGTAAATATGGAAATTACGAACGAGCGAAACGAGGATTGGTTTTTTAGAAAAATATTGTCAAACGGTGTAGATGAGTATCGATAAATTCGGATATTTCGATCGGTTGAATTATATTTTTAATAATTTCGCGCTATTAACGTTTTATTGATATTTTTTCATGGACGAAGATTATGGTTTGGTTCGTGTGATTACAGACGTATGGCTGGAGGACACGAGAGAGGTCTTCGCACCTGCCGCAAGGTGCGTATATATCTATATTGGATATGGGCATTACCCGATCTCGCTTCGACGTGCGTCCGAACTCACGGTATCGAGAGTGAAAGTAACTTTTGTCAAATTATTACGCGAGCCACTGACAAACGCGGTTACTTCACGTCGGCGCTCGAACGTCGAAGATAAAATCATATATCCGTCTTTTTTTTCTTTTTTCTTTGCATCGCGGTTACACGATTTACGAATAATAATCATACGCGAAAATTTAAATCGCTCGATG